>LPNX010805024.1:101922-123267 GCA_001517045.1 Pseudotsuga menziesii
TTAATAAAAATAAGTGCAATACATGCTACACATTTCATCAATGAACAACAACACTATTCAGCAAACATAATGCACCCAATGAATAATCACTCAGCATTAAAGGAACTACAATAGAATCCAAGGACCGAGAACCAACTTCGTCAATCAACATGATTTGAAGCATAAGTCCACCGGATTTGAAAACGTTGAGTTGGAAATTAGACTCATTATGAACTGAGTTATGATAGTAACATAAGACAAGCTTGTCATATTTAGGTCCATGATAATCATATTGAATATGAGAAACTCATTGCTTGCTGGGAGATATGAGAAACAAGACAATAACAACCAAGTAATGACCGCTCTTTACAATCATCGTTGAGTCTTAAAGAGGCATTCAAGGTAATGGAAATTCTTGGGAGATATGGCTCAACCATACAAGAATATTATGTAGTATTATAGCCATGAGACTTTGGGAAACAAGTCACATATAGGTACAGCTATTTCAACATGATCTTTACATAGATTATTATTGTTGTCTATTTTTTATTCATGCGTGTCTAACTATTTCAACATTTGGTAATTATAGCAACAAGAAGTAGGAGTAGGTCCTAGCCTCTCTGGTTCGTCTTTGACCATCCTTAATGTTCAACCAACAGCTCCATCTGATATCATGGTAATGTATATCCTTCGATGATATTTGCTGGCTAACTTGAAATCCAATGCATAAATTGTTTTTGTTAATGTTTTATTTGCATGTTTACTGTATCAGGATCTAGAGTAAACTATTGCAAACCCCCCAGGGGTCGTTAATGTCTAACTATTTCAAAATTTGGTTATTGTAGCCAATAGCAGTAGGAGCAGTTCCTGGCCCCTTTGGTTCGACCGTGGTTGCGACCATCGTTGATGTTCAACCAACAGCTCCATCTACTACACAAGGAATGCAATCCCCTTTGTCACAATCTCTCGTTGAGGTGATATGTCCATTAATGACCAAGTGTTTCATGCAATTTCTATATTGAACTAATGTATTAGTACATAGTTAGTTGAATTTAACAATTGATATAATTTGTAGGATTCCGAGACGCACACTGATCCTAGAGATGTTCCTATAGGATCAACGTTGAAAAAGAACAAGAGGAAGACTGAGTTTTAATGTGTCTTATGGGATATATCTACATTTGGATACATGTGCATGTGGCTTATATAGTTTTGGATACATGTACTTTTGAATATACATGTACTTTTGGATAATTTTGGATATACATGTACTTTTGGAGACATGTACATTGACATTTCACTTATAAATGAATGACACATTTCACTTTGCATTTTTTCTTTGGTTTACACATGTTCTCGTTTCAATCTATTGTGTTGATTATATATTACTTATGAATGCACTATGTCAAAAGAACAAACTATTATATTTAAAGGTTTCCACAAACTCACTACATGCACACTAATTGGATATCTAATTAAAAATTGTGATTTTGGATGATCATTACAAGTTAATTCAAAGTTATTGCTCATGTAATTTAATAAAAATAAGTGCAATACAATGTATTTCAAGGTTTCAATGAACTCAATACATGCACACCAATTGGATGCATCTAATTAAAAATAGTGAGTTTGGATGATTAAATTACAAGTTAAGTCAATGTTCAAGAGTAATTTAATAAAACTAAGTGCAATACATGCTACACATTTCATCAATGAACAACAACACTATTCAGCAAACATCATGCACCCAATGAATAATCATTGAGCTAAAGGAACTAAAATAGAATCCAGGGACCGAGAACCAACTTCGTCAATCAACGTGATTTGAAGCATAAGTCCACAGGATTTGAAAACGTTGAGTTGGAAATTAGACTCATTATGAACTGAGTTATGATAGTAACATAAGACAAGCTTGTCATATTTAGGTCCATGATAATCATATGGAATATGAGAAACTCATTGCTTGCTGGGAGATATGAGAAACAAGACAATAACAACCAAGTAGTGACCGCTCTTTACAATCATCGTTGAGTCTTAAAGAGGCATTCAAGGTAATGGAAATTCTTGGGAAATATGGCTCAACCATACCAGAAGATTATGTAGTATTATAGCCAAGAGACTTTGGGCAACAAGTCACACATAGGTACAGCTATTTCAACATGATCTTTACATAGTTTATTATTGTTGTCTAGTTTTTATTCATGCATGTCTAACTATTTCAATAGTTGGTGATTATAGCCACAAGCAGTAGGAGTAGTTCCTAGCCTCTCTGGTTCGACCATGTCTCTGACCATCTTTAATGTTCAACCAACATCTCCATCTGATATCATGGTAATGTATATCCTTCGATGATTTTTGTTGGCTAACTTGAAATCCAGTGCATAAATTGTTTTTGTTAATGTTTTATTTGCATGTTTACTGTATCAGGATCCAGAGTAAACTATTGCAAACCCCCCAGGCGTCATTGATGCAGCAATCAATGTTGCATCTACAATAACAACAAGCCACACAGAGGTACAACTATTTCAACATGATCTAGACATAGTTTATTATTGTTGTCTATTGTTTATTCATTAATGTCTGACTATTTCAACATTTCGTTATTGTATCCAAAAGCAGTAGGAGCAGTTCCTGGCCCCTTTGGTTCGATCGTGGTTGCGACCATCATTGATGTTCAACCAATAGCTCCATCTACTACACAAGGAATGCAATCCCTTTTGTCACAGTCTCTCATTGAGGTGAGATCTCCATTAATGACCAAGTGTTTCATGCAATTTCTATCTTGAACTAATGTATTAGTACATAGTTAGTTGAATTTAACAATTCATATAATTTGTAGGATCCCGAGATGCACACTGATCCTAGAGATGTTCCTATAGGATCAACGTTGAAAAAGAACAAGAGGAATATTGAGTTTTGATGTGTCTTATGGGATATATCTACATTTGGATACATGTGCATGTGGCTTATATAGTTTTGGATACATGTACTTTTGGATATACATGTACTTTTCGATACATGTACTTTTGGATAATTTTGGATATACATGTACTTTTGGAGACATGTACATTGACATTTCACTTATAAATGAATGACACATTTCACTTTGCATTTTTTCTTCGGTTTACACATGTTCTCCTTTCAATCTATTGTGTTGATTATCTATTACTTATGAATGCACTATGTCAAAAGAACAAACTATTATATTTAAAGGTTTCCACAAACTCACTGCATGCACACTAATTGGATATCTAATTAAAAATTGTGATTTTGGATGATCATTACAAGTTAAGTCAAAGTTATTGCTCATGTAATTTAATAAAAATAAGTGCAATACAATGTATTTCAAGGTTTCAATGAACTCAATACATGCACACCAATTGGATACATCTAATTAAAAATTGTGAGTTTGGCTGATTCAATTACAAGTTAAGTCAATGTTCAAGTGTAATTTAATAAAACTAAGTGCAATACATGCTACACATTTCATCAATGAACAACACCACTATTCAGCAAACATAATGCACCCAATGAATAATCACTCAGCTAAAGGAACTACAATAGAATCCAAGGACCGAGAACCAACTTCGTCAATCAACATGATTTGAAGCATAAGTCCACCGGATTTGAAAACGTTGAGTTGGAAATTAGACTCATTATGAACTGGGTTATGATAGTAACATAAGACAAGCTTGTCATATTTAGGTCCATGATAATCATATTGAATATGAGAAACTCATTGCTTGCTGGGAGATATGAGAAACAAGACAATAACAACCAAGTAGTGACCGCTCTTTACAATCATCGTTGAGTCTTCAAGAGGCATTCAAGGTAATGGAAATTCTTGGGAAATATGGCTCAACCATACAAGAAGATTATGTAGTATTATAGCCATGAGACTTTGGGCAACAAGTCACACATAGGTACAGCTATATCAACATGATCTTTACATAGTTTATTATTGTTGTCTATTTTTTATTCATGCATGTCTAACTATTTCAACATTTGGTGATTATAGCCACAAGCAGTAGGAGTAGTTCCTAGCCTCTCTGGTTCGACCATGTCTCTGACCATCCTTAATGTTCAACCAACAGCTCCATCTGATATCATGGTAATGTATATCCTTCGATGATATTTGTTGGCTAACTTGAAATATAGTGCATAAATTGTTTTTGTTAATGTTTTATTTGCATGTTTACTGTATCAGGATCCAGAGTAAACTATTGAAAACTCCCCAGGGGTCGTTGATGCAGCAGTCAATGTTGCATTTGCAATAACAACAAGCCACACAGAGGTACAACTATTTCAACATGATCTAGACATAGTTTATTATTGTTATCTATTTTTTATTCATTAATGTCTAACTATTTCAACATTTGGTTATTGTAGCCAATAGCAGTAGGAGCAGTTCCTGGCCCCTTGGGTTCGACCGTGGTTGCGACCATCGTTGATGTTCAACCAACATCTCCATCTAGTACACAAGGAATGCAATCCCCTTTGTCACAGTCTCTCGTTGAGGTGAGATGTCCATTAATGACCAAGTGTTTCATGCAATTTCTATCTTGAGCTAATGTATTAGTACATAGTTAGTTGAATTTAACAATTCATATAATTTGTAGGATCCTGAGACACACACTGATCCTAGAGATGTTCCTATAGGATCAACGTTGAAAAAGAACAAGAGGAAGATTGAGTTTTGATGTGTCTTATGGGATATATCTACATTTGGATACATGTGCATGTGGCTTATATAGTTTTGGATACATGTACTTTTGGATATACATGTACTTTTTGATACATGTACTTTTGGATAATTTTGGATATACATGTACATTTGGAGACATGTACATTGACATTTCACTTATAAATGAATGACACATTTCACTTTGCATTTTTTCTTCGGTTTACACATGTTCTTGTTTCAATCTATTGTGTTGATTATCTATCACTTATGAATGCACTATGTCAAAAGAACAAACTATTATATTTAAAGATTTCCACAAACTCACTACATGCACACTAATTGGATATCTAATTAAAAATTGTGATTTTGGATGATCATTACAAGTTAAGTCAAAGTTATTGCTCATGTAATTTAATAAAAATAAGTGCAATACAATGTATTTCAAGGTTTCAATGAACTCACTACATGCACACCAATTGGATACATCTAATTAAAAATTGTGAGTTTGGATGATTAAATTACAAGTTAAGTCAATGTTCAAGTGTAATTTAATAAAACTAAGTGCAATACATGCTACGCATTTCATCAATGAACAAAAACACTATTCGTAAAACATCATGCACCCAATGAATAATCACTCAGCATTAAAGGAACTACAATAGAATCCAAGGACTGAGAACCAACTTCGTCAATCAACAGGATTTGAAGCATAAGTCCGCCGGATTTGAAAACGTTGAGTTAGATATTAGACTCATTATGAACTGAGTTATGATAGTAACATAAGCCTCAAGCTTTTCATATTTAGGTCCATGATAATCATATTGAATATGAGAAACTCATCGCTTGCTGGGAGATATGAGAAACAAGACAATAACAACCAAGTAGTGACTACTCTTTACAATCATCGTTGAGTCTTAAAGAGGCATTCAAGGTAATGGAAATTCTTCAGAAATATGGCTCAACCATACAAGAATATTATGCAGTATTATAGCCATGAGACTTTGTGTGAATAACATGAGATCATAAATATGCGCTCTAGAACACTTGTCCAGATGTGAGGGAGCTCAAAACTATAATGCAATCAGACCCAGAATATGTATGAAAATATACAAGAAAAGGTGTGACTCACATATTAAAAATATATTTTAAATATTCCAAAATAAAAAAAAGGATGGAAGATCAGCTTAATCAAGTATGTTGTTATCAAGTGTTGAAAAAGCAATATCTTCTCAGTGATTGGACCATTTGTTGGAAAAATCTAAACATCAACTCTAATGCATGGTAATTCTTAAACCCTGGTTAGGATTAGGGTTTCCCTAGTAGGGTTAGGGTTTCCCCATTGATGAACATCCAGTTGAAAAATCTATGCATTCTAAACCATATGTTATGAATTCCAAACCTTGGGCCATGCATGTTAAACACTAAACCCTAGTTTGGGTTACAGTTCCCCTATGAACTCGTGTCGGAGCGCAAAAACCCACACGGAGTAGCGATTTTGATTTTCGTCAACTCCTGCTAACGTGTTTGAGTAGGGGCCATATGGAAAGTCCAACCGCAACCCCACCGTCCATGGTTTTCCAAGTTTGGCCCATGTTGGCGTGAAATGCATTGTCCCCTACTAAGAGAAACCCTAGTTTTAGAAACCACCATTAATGGAGGTCACCGGGCGATGGACGGGAGGGAGAGGGGCGCCCTAGATAAAATCACATGTCACAAATACAACCAAATTGACGGTTCATCGATCGAACGCCTGAGCATCGATCTATGGTGAGTTTCACATCACCCCCAAATTTTGTTTAGGGACCATTGGTGGAATTGTGCCCGGTGCGCAAAAAATGTCACGGAGCAGTAATTTTGAATTATGTCAACTCCTGCTAGCGTCTTTAGGAAGGGACAATATGGAAACACCAATTGCAGCCCCACTGTCCATGGTTTTCCAATTTTGTCCCTCATTGGCATGAAATGCATTGTCCCATACTAAGTGAAACCCTAGTTTCAGAAACCACCGTATACCGAGGTCACCCGGCGATGGAAAGGTGGGAGAGAGCCCCCCTAGCTAAAACCCCATGTCATGAATCCAACGAAATCAACAGTTTGTTGATCGGAGACCCCAGAATTGACCTACGACAAGTTGGAGGTCACCTTCAGATTCTGTTTAGGGACACTTTGAGGACTTGTGCCCTGTGTGCAAAAAACATTACGAAGCAGCAATTTTGAATTCCATCAACTCCTGTTAGCATGTTTGGGTAGGGTAAATATGGAAATGGCAACCATAGCCCTATCGTATGTGGTTTTCCAAGTTTGGCCCACGTTAGCATGAAATGAATTATCCCCTACTGAGTGAAACCCTAGTTTCAGAGACCACCGTATACAGAGTTCATCGGGCGATGTAAAAGAGGAAGAGAGGACCCTCTAGATAAAATGCCATGTCACGAATCCAATGGAATATAATTTTCATTGATCAGAGGCTCGAGTTGCAGGTCACCTCCATATTTCGTCTAGGGACACTTGGTGGACTTGTTCCTGGTGCGCAAAAAACGTCAGGTAGCAGAAACTTTGAATTTAGTCAACTCATGATAGCATGTTTGGGCAGGGGAAATATGGAAACTCCAACTGCATCCCCACCATCCGTGGTTTCCCAAGTTTGTCCCTCTTTGGGGTGAAATGCATTATCCCCTACTGAGAAAAACCCTAGTTTCAGAAACCACCATATACGGAGGTCATCGAGCAATAGACAGGTGGGAGAGAGGCCCCCTTAAATAAAATCCAATGTCACAAATCCAACGAAATCCATGGTTTGTCTATCGAAGGCCCGAGAATCGATCTATGGCGAGTTGAGGTCACCTATAGATTTCATTCAAGGACACTTGGTGGATGTGTGCTCAGTGCGCAAAAAAAATCACGGAGGAGAAATTTTGAATTTCGTCGACCCTTGCTAGTGTGTTTAGGCAGGGGAAATATGGAAACACCAATCGCAGCCCCATCATCTGTGGTTTTCCAATTTTGTCCCTCATTGGTGTGAAATGTATTGTCCCCTACTAATTCAAACCCTAGTTCCAGAAACAACCATAAACGGAGGTCATAGGGCGATGGACAGGCGATAGAGAGCCCCCCTATCTAAAATACCATGTCACGAATCCAACGGAATTGACCGTTCCTCAATTGAAGGCTCGAGCATCAATCTATGGCGAGTTGGAGGTCAGCTCCAAATTTCGTTCAAGGACACTTGGTGGACTTGTGCTCGATGCACAAAAAATGTCACGGAGCATAAATTTTGAATTTTGTCAACTCCTTCTAGCATGTTTGCATAGGGGAAATATGGTAACATGAACCGCAGCCCCATCATGCGTGGTTTTCCAAGTTTGGTCCTCATTGGAGTGAAATGCATTGTCCCCTACTGAGTGAAACCCTAGTTTCAAAAACCACCATATACAGAGGTCACTGGGCAATGGAAATGCAAGAGAGAGGCCCCTTGGTGCAGCTCGGATCAACCATAGACAACCCAACCAGTACTTCCAGGATCTGGTGGCTCCTACACTTAGTAGGACTGCCAAATTTATCCCTCGAACAAATTCTATGCTAAAATTGCCTCCCTGCAATTCTGCTCCCACAACAAGGTTTCCACAAGCAAGTTGTGGGATGTCGGATACCGAAAAACCTCCTAAAGTTTCCTCCCCCATAAATCCCTTTCTACAACATCTTTTCCACAAGAGGGTTGCGAGATGTAGCATGTCAACTTTCCAAATTTACTCCCCCACAACTCTCATTTCTCAACTTTTATCCTGGAACTTTTACGACCATCAGATCTTTGCGGCCTTCTCCACGACCATCGATATACTCTTTGGTGTGAATCTCATAGATATTTGTGGATCCATTATCTCCTTTGCAAATTCTATTACGGATCTCTATTGGACCATCAGATCTCTGCTTGCGAACTCAATCTCCATCGCTCATTCTCTGCAATAAACTGGTTAAGGCACAAAATCTGCGGGTTGCACCGATTGATCAGAGAATCAATCAATATATCCTGCAATATATAATATTCATTAGCCTAGCACTTCTATGTGTGCATTTACAACCTATTTCACTACTCAAACAACAAATTCATGCGTGAATCAACAATTTGACAGAAATACACAGATGTTCAGGAAATCGTTGTAGTTAGCTCTTCATGGATTCACAACTCAAAACAGTAAATACATATAGGCTAATAATACTACGAACACACATCTATTCTTCCTATTAAGAAACTACACAAACACACAGTTCAGATCTCTTCTTCAGTCTTTTCAAAATATTTACAAGTGGAACCAGGCACGGGTCTGTCCGTCTCTCTGCAAACTCAAAATTCTATTGCTGAAGGGAAAACCCCCCCTACTTCTCTCATCTGCCTATTTTAGCTAAACTATAACCTCCTACACTGAATAGGCCTACCATTCAAAACAGACAACTACAAATCATGATGAAAATGTATATCTCAAGCAAACAAACTATGGCTTGATCTCCACGCAGGGAGTCATAATACACAATCACTCCTACCGGTACTAACAAACTATGACTCAGCAAAACAAAAAAAATATGCCATAGCATGTGACCAATAGATCACATTGTTGGCATGCCATGTTGCTCCTGCATTAGACTCGCAAGGGTGAAAAATTATGAACCCATGTTCATTAGATCAGCTCCAGTGGGACCCTTGGATTCCAACTCTATAGCGCTCATCCAAGTAGAATCCTCTATTGGTCTCTTCTTCCATTTGATTAAATACTCCAGATAGCCCTTCTTCCTTGTACTCTTTACCACTTTAGTTTCCATACTGGCCTCAAATTCCAATGGTTGTTTCATAGGAATCTACCCCACCCATTTTAAGTCTTCAGTAGGATCTTTGCATTCTACAAAGGTTCCAGTATCACATGCTACATGAGGATATAGATATGCAACATTAAAGATTGGTGAAATACCCACTCCAGTAGGCATCTATAACTCATACGCATTTGCTGAAAATTTTCTGAGTATCCTGTAGGGTTAAATCTTCTTGATCTTTAGCTTGTTATACTCTCCCTTTGGAAATTTGTCCCTCTTTAGATATGCTAAGACCAAATCTCCTACTTCATAGTTCTTCTCTCTCCTTTTGGAATCTGCTCTAGCCTTGTAACTGGTGTTACTCTACTGTAACCTTGCTTTCACTTGCTCCTTTAGTTCACTAATCCTCATTGCAAACTCTTCTCCATCAGCACTCCTTTTATCCAATTGACCTAAGTCACGAAGTTCACACACTCCTCTTGGATGCATTCCATACAGAATTTGAAATGCACTCATCCTTGTACCTCTATTTGGTGAATCATTATAGGAAAACTCAGCTTGAGCTAATACTCTATCCCATTGCTTAGGATTCTCTCCAATCAAACTTCTCAACATGTTCCCTAGACTCCTATTAACTACCTCTGTCTATCCATCAGAATTTGGGTGGTATGCCAAATTGAAGTTCAGTCTGGTACCCATATTCTTCCACAAGGTCCTCCAGAAATGACCCGTGAACTTCACATCTTTGTCTAATACAATGCTTCTAGGTAAACCATGTAGTTTTAGAACTTCATTGAAAAATAAGTTAGCAATGTGTGTAGCATTACTAGTCTTGTACCATGGAATGAAATTTGCTATTTTAGTGAATCTATTTAAAACTATGAAGATAGAATCATATCCCTTCTGAGTTCTTGGTAAACCGAGAATGAAATCCATACTCACAGTAGTTGGAATAGGAAATGGTGTATACAACCCTGTGTTCTGGCTTCTTTCTTTAGCATGCCGGCATACTCTACATCTTCTTACAAAATTCTCAACTTTATACCTCATCCTTGGCCAAAAATAGAAATGACCCAACTGTCCAAAGGTTTTATCACTTCCAAAGTGACCTTCCATACCTCCATTATGTTTTCTTGTATCAAGTTCTCTCTCATGTAACACTTTGGTATGCATGGTTTACTGTTTCTACATAGTAAACCATATTGTAGTGTATACTCCATCCATGGCTCTCTTTCCACCTCCACTGGACTCTTAAAATCCCCATAAGCTTCCTGGAAATCAAGGTCAGTTTCATACAAATCCCCTAAATTCTTAAATCCCAAGACTTGGATCTGGTTCTCTTGCACAATCAGCAGTCTCTTACTTAAGGCATCAGCTACTCTACTTGACTATCCACTTATGTGTTTCAACACAAAGGTAAATCTCTGTAAGAACTCAACCCACTTGACATGCTTCAGGCTCAACTTAGGTTGCTGCATAATGTACTGCAATGCATGGTTATCAGAATATAACACAAATTCTCTAGGCATCAAATAATGTCTCCAATGCTTCATTTCTTGAAAAATAGCATAAAACTCCTTGTCATAAGATGAATATGTTTTCTTTGCATCATTCAGCTTCTCACTGAAATACCCTATAGGCCTGTCCTCCTTACTAAGCATAGCTCCAATTACTACTCCACTCGCATCACACTTTACTTGGAAAGGGTGTTTGAATTTTGGTGACTTCAATACTAGTTTCTCAGTGATCTTCTTCTTCAAGAAGTAAAAAATCCTTTTAGCCTCTGTTTTCCATTGAAATGGTTGTCTGTCCTTATGAATTGTCTCGACAACAGATGCACAAATACCACTGAAATTCTTTATAAATTTCCTATAAAAAACTTCCAATCCATGAAAACTTCTTACCTCAAATATGTTCCTAGGTGAAGGCCAATCAATTATCGCTTGCACCTTTTCTATATCCATATTCAACCAATCTCTTGAGATAACAAAACCTAAATATACTAGGTCTGGCTTCATAAATGTACACTTCTTCACATTTATCAACAACTTTTCATGCTGCAGCCTCTCTAAAACATATCTCAGATGCTTCAGATGCTCTTCTTCTATTTGGCTGAAAACCAAAATGTCATCAAGGTAAACTATCACAAACTTACCTATGAAATATCTCAAGACTTCATTCATCAATCTCATAAAAGTGCTCGGTGCATTAGATAATCCAAATGGCATGACCAACCACTCATACAACCCATCATTTGTCTTTAAGGTTGTCTTCCACTCATCTCCTTCTCTGATTCTATTCTGATGATATCCATTCTTCAAATCCAGTTTTAAAAGGCATGTTTCTGCACTTAGAAAATCCATCATGTCATCCTTCCTTGGTAATGGAAACCTATATCTGATAGTAATCTGGTTAATTACTCTTGAATCAGTGCACATCCTCCACTCACCATCCTTCTTTGGTGTCAGTACTGCTGGTACTGTACATGGACTCAGACTCTTATGGACCAACCCTTTGTTCAACAATCCTTGGACCTATTTCCTCACTTCTTCATTCTCTTAAGGTACAACCTATACACTTCCTTGTTTGGTAAGATGGCTCCTGGAATAAAATCAGTTTAATGAATTATATCCCTCCTTGGTGGTAACTCATTCAGTAAATCATCCACCACGATGTCACTAAACTCACTCAGCATCTCCTGAATATCCTCAGGTAGATCTGTCACGTTATTATTCATAGTTACCACTCTCGATTTGCATACCACAACATAGTTAAACTCTTCCTCCTCTATATGTTGCAAATATTCTTTTCCTGACAACATCAGGACTTTGGGTGTTGACCGTTCTGCTGTACCACCTTCTTATAAAGGGTGAAGTACATGTCCTATCCCATTCTGCTCAAAACTATGACAGTTGCTCCTACCATCATGCATCACTTTCTTATCAAATTTCCACGGTCCTCCTAACAGTATATGACAAACATCCATGGGCATAACATCACACAAAATCTTGTCCTTATATGGACCTATTTGGAAATCAACTTCACACTGCTCACTCACCAGGATTTGATGTCCTTTATCTAACCAAGATACTTTGTATGTAATAGGATGCTTGGTCCTCCTTAAACTTAGATTCTCCACCATCTCCGTGGAAACAATATTGTCAATTCTCCCACTCGAAATCACCATCTTACAACACTTCCCTTGGACTTTACATGTAGTCCTGTATAAATATTTTCTTTGAGCAGGCTATGCTTGCTCCTTCTTAGGTTTCAATAAGACCTTGTTCATCATCAAATCACCTCCTGTCTCTGGAAAAACTTCTGCCACTATCGACTCTTCTTGCTGCTGCTCATTTTGAGCTACATAGGCTCCTCTCTATCATGCATCTTCCTTCCCTAGACATTCAAATTATTTATGCCCCAACTGGTTTAATTTATAGCACCTATAGACAGCTCCTCTTCCTCTTTCTATACCTCTACCTCCTTGGTAAGGTCCTCTTCTACTAGATTCACCTCCTCTACCATGTTGCTATTACTGTCTAAAGTTACTGGACTCTCCCCTTTGTGCTCCAAATATTCCTCTTCCATCTGCTTGTCCTCTTCCTCTGGTCGAAGATCGACCTCTGTTGAAACTTTGCTTCCTCGTTATCTTTTTTTCTTCCCTTAAGGCACATTGATATGCCTCCTCCATTGTTCTAGGTAATATCACGTTGAGATATTCTTGGATATCTATCCTTAGACCATTGACATATATAGCAGCCTTTTCTACTAACTCTTCCACATATCCTACCCTTAGGTTTACTTTGTAGAACTCTGCAGTGTACTCCCTCACTATTAGAGATATTTGTCTAAGGTTCTATACTTGTCTATACAGAATTCACTAATAATATTTGGCTAAGAACTTAGCCCTCATCTTTGCTACCATCCTATCCTAACACTTTATCAACGACTTATTCTTCCTCCTTCTTTATGCTTGCACACTATCCCACCACAAGGATGCATGCCCTTTCAACCTTCTCACAGCCAATTTGACTCTCTTATATTCTTCAATCTCATCGTACTCAAAGTACTTATCTAGCTCATTGATCCAGTCAATGAGATGCTCAGCAATGAGAAGTCCATCATAGGTAGGCAACTCACGTTTTGGACCTGAAGTTTCTCCTAGAATCCATCTAAAATACCTTAGCTCAGGTTTCTCGTACATAGTTTTAGCTTCTTCCCTTTGCTCTTCATCCTTAGGTTCACTTAAACGCCCTGCTTCTGGGTCTCTTCATTTGTTTGTCTCCATGGCTTCCATAGGTGCTCGTAGCTCCCTCATTTCCTCCATAACTTCTGTGTTCCCCGCTGGTCGACCTATGTCATGACCTCTTGCTCTGTCTATGCGTGCATCCATCCTCTTGCACTAAGCTTCTGCAATAACAGTTCTCTTTCACACTGCTAAAAATTACCTCACCAAGCCCCTTCTCTGTACTTGGTATTTTGGTAACATTGGTCCTCTATCTAGAACCTCTTGAGTTCTCTTCTTTTCTCCTTCAAGATTTTACTGCTACGCTTCTCTCTCACACAAGCTTAAACATGCTCTAATACCAAAATTGGTGCAATCCATTTCAACCACACCCAACCCAACCAGCACTTCCAAGATCCAGTGGCTCCTACGCTTAGCAGGACTTCCAAATTTAGCACTCGGCCAAATTTTGCGCTAAAATTTCCTCCCAACAATTATGCTCCCGCAATAGGATTTCCGCAAGAGGGTTGTGGGATACGGGATGCCAAAAAACCTCCCAAATTTTCCTCCCCCGAAACTCCCTTTCCAAAATAGCTTTTCTGCAAGAAGGTTGTGGGATGCGGGATGTCAACTTTCTAAAGTTACTCCCCCGCAACTCCCCTTCCGCAACTTTTCTCCCACAACTTTTATGACCATCAGATATTTGCTGTCTTCCCCACGACCATCGATCTACTATTTGGTGTGGATCTCATAGATATTTTTGGATCCATTATCGGCCTCACAACTTCCGTTGTGGATCTCTACTAAACCACCAGATCTCTGTCTGTGGACTCAATCTCCACCATTAATTCTCTGCAATAAACTAGTTAAGGAAGAAAATCTGCAGTTTGCACCAATTGATCAAAGAATCGATCAATCGAACCTGCAATATCTAAGATTAATTAGCCTATCACTTCTATGCCTGCATTTACAACCTATTTCACTACTCAAACAACAAATTCATGTGTGAATCAACAATTTCACAGAAATACACAGATTTTCAGGAAATCGTCGAAGTCGTCTCTTCGCGGATTCACAACTCAAAATAGTAAATGCATAGAGGTTAATAATACTACAAACAAACAACTATTATTCCTATTAAGCAACCAAACAAACACACATTTCATATCTCTTCTTCAGTCTATTCAAAATATTTACAAGCAGAACTAGACGCAGGTATGTATGTCTCTCTACAAACTCTAAATTCTAATGTTGATGAGCAGAACCCCGTCTACTTATATCATCTACCTATTTAAGCTAAACTGTAACCTCCTACACTGAGTGTCCTGCCACTAAAAACAGACAACTGCAAATCATGATGAAAACGTCCTTGTCTCAAGCAAACAAATTGCGTCTTGATCTCCATGCAAGGAGTCATGATACGCAATCACTCCTACCGGTACTAACAAACTATGACTCAGAAAAACAACAAAAATATGCCACAGCATGTGACCAACTCATCACTTTGTTGGCATTCCACATTGCTCCTGCATCACCCCCTAGCTAAATCCCATGTCATGAATCCAACAGAATGGACAATTCATCAATCGAAGGCTTGAGCATCGATCTATGGCGAGTTCCAGGTCGCCTCTAGATTGCATTCAGGGACGCTTGGTGGACTTATGCCAAGTGCGCAAAAAATGTCATAGAGCCTCAATTTTGAATTCCATAAACTCCTTCTAGCGTGTTTGGGAAAGGTAAATATGGAAACGCCAACCACAACCCCACCATGCGTGGTTTTCCAAGTTTGGCCCTCTTTGGCATGAAAGGCTTGGTGTTTAATGTAAATGTAAAATTAAGTTATGTGGTCCCACATGTAAGTGAAGCCCCACTTGTAAAGTTAGAGTCATGTATAAATAAGAGTCATGTTCTTCATTTGTAAGACACTTCATGTCTTGTATTTTTCCTCTTGGATTTGCAAATGAAGGAGAAGGAAACTCTTATTTTAGGGTTTCCTCATGAGGTTGTGCATAAGAGTTTTCTCATGAGCAGGTGCCTTGTATTGTTGGTTGGGAAGGATATGCTTGGGTATCCTTATGTCTTGGACGTCATCTTCATGGAGATAAGTACTCTTGTTTCATGTGTCATTATGGTATTTTCATGTGGTAAGACCCTTGAGGGTTAGGATTTGTTCATGGTTTCATTGTACTTGTTTTCTAAACATAATTCTTCTAAGAAAGGTTGCTAGGTTTTCTTCCCCATGAGGGTTTTCAGGGTTAAAATGTTGTGTCTCTTGTGCATTGTTATTCTTAACTAGATCCTACATGTTAAATTCCTTATGTAAATGTTTTATGGTTAACTTTATGCATTGAACTGATGGTTATAATTGGTATAAAGTATTTATCTAGATCACGTATCAAAAATTTAACATGGTATAAGAGGTGAGCTATCAAGAAGGAAATTATACAAGCCTTAAAACAAAAACCATAGGACAGACAAGATACTTATAAGGAAGTTATGAAAGTGATCATTGTGGCATCTTGTTTCCATCATCCTAGTTTTATAGATCAGATCAAAACATTGACAATATGACCTACTTGAAAAATTAGGGTTTTAGTCCTGTAAGAGAGCCTACAAACAACTTTGACAAGTATGACCTAAAGAGGTACATGTATGTATTCTAATGTTATGTTTAAGATGTGAATGAGATCTTGACATGTTCATATGATTGATATTGTCATGATCATATGATTGATATTGACATGATCATGTTATTGATATTTACATGATAATTCATAATCTTAGGGTTTATTGATCATATGTAAAAATTGGCATATTCATAAACTTTACATACAAGAGAACTTTTGGCTTATTTATAAAAAACATAAAAGAATATTTGGCATATCAAGAACACAAAATTGTCATATTCATAAACAACATACATGATAAAATTAAAAGTATGTAACATACCTCATCATTCTATATCCCACCTATTATCATACAACCAAGCGCTCTGGATCATCTCTTATAATGATTATCTCCATTAGTCTCTCATGCTCTGTATCCGGTAAGAAGTAATGTACCTTCGATGAATTTCTGGTGCTAGGCATTGTTTGTACCTGAAGGTTTATACCAATGATTAAGTTGGTAAAGTGATACACACTTGCACCTGGTTTGTAATCCCTATAAACATATCCACCCTTCTTTCTTGCATTGTTGTCCTTTGTCAAGTATTCACCTTTAACAACCATAGACCCGATTGGGAAGCGGTTGATTTCATCACCAGTCATAGACATATTGAGGGTTTTCTTTCCCTCTATATAATGTGCCAATCAGTAATCACCACCCCATTCACTATCTTTAGAGGAAACCACTGCATATATGTGCCCTGTATAATATGATTGTAGGTATATGATCAAAATATGTTTTTTGTGATACAAGGCCACTAATGTGAGTTTGAAGACTACGTAAATAAACAAAAAAATGTTAAGTAAATGCATCATACCAGATTGTACAAGGTCTGAGATGTGATCAAAGTCTATAGAAATAGATTATTGGTATTCTTCCAATAGATTTAACTCAACAATTTCACATTGATCAAGTAGAAGTGATATGTGATCCCATCCATCAACCCAATCCAATGATTCACACCCATACCAGTCACCATCACAACAAGGTGGGAAAAAACAAGTGAGCTTTCTAGTCCAAATTTCAAATACTGGGTTATCAGAGCTTCGAACCGAATGAAAGCCACGAGTCCCAGGAACAGTCTTGCATTCCCATGCATGTGAACGATCTATGTCTACCACCTCCCAAAAAAATCTATTCGCGTGTCTCTTTCTTGTGGATTTTACTCCCATAGTTGATTCCTCTCCCATTACTAACATGCGCCACCTGACTATAAATTGAGCATTTCAAATAGTAGATTATGTAGATAATTTCAATTCCTCTCTTCGTAGGGATGTTTTGACACATGCTTTGGCTCCACCATGCTCTCCTTTACCATGCCCAGTCTCAAAATAGTTCCACATATGTGGTACTTTGTATTTTTTATGCAATGAACACAACCATTGAAATATGCGTTCATTTTTTAGCTAACCAGCACATCCATCATACCAAATCCAGTGTCGGTCCATCTGTATGTTCCTTCCCTTCAAGTGATCATAGAACATGATGAAGAAATGACATACATAGTTGAATTCATGGCACCTTTTATCACTTATGTAGAAGTGATATTCCTTCATAATTTCTCTTTGCTCTTCACTTCTATTTGGTGGCATGCCTATATGTGATATGGACCATCAAGGAAACCTTCTCAGAGTGATAATACTGACTGTGGATCTCATTTTGAAGTTGCAGAGTGTAGTTCTCAGCAAAATCAACAACTAAAAGTATAGTACCATGGGTAAATGTATCTCTGCATATTCTAAACTTCTCATCCTTACATTGTGTCAAATGGACATGATGAACATATTGATGTGTCTTTTCAATAAATTCCTTGATGAAGTCACTAACTTGTACCTAGTGACACAAAATGATCTCAATATCATATTTTTTTGTAATTAAGGATTGAAATGTAACTGTTCAAACATAAATTTATAGATAAATGCATACCTAAGATGTCACCAATTGTATTTTTTTTCATTCTTTCCCTTAGACTATTTCATAGCTGATATATTTGAAACTTTTCATGTCTATAACCATATTCCCAAATTCACTGTCTCCACTCTCATGCATACATTGGCTCAATAATGTCATTCCAACACAGTTGGAGCATGTTCCATCCAAACAAGATTTTCCATAGTATGTTTTCCCCTCAGGCCTATTGCACATGATGCTATGAAGGAATTATCTTGATGAAGTCGATGGTATTGTCAAGGAGCAATCCTGCACATGGTTAGTAGGAAACACACAAAAAATGTACAAAAATTTTCCATAGTAATATTCATATTCTACATGGTATCTATGGCAACAAGTGGTACAAAGAGTATTTATTCTAACATACCATGGCTTACATTTCTCAAAATATATTTGTCCCAAGTTCAATTGTCTATCTTCATTCCTAAATTTCTCATATAGTTCTGTCTCTATTATATCAAGAAGATGCTTAATATGTGGTTCATGATCCTTTGAACCCCTTCTCAATTTTAGTACATCCTTCTGGTTTGAAGAAGGCCTTCTGTGATCATGCCAAAAACTTTGCACTAGTCTCTTTACTGGATCAACTATATTCATCTCACGACGTGGAAACTGACCAATAAAGGCCCAAAAATCTTTCTGGTCGGTTGTGTCAATATGTTCTCTTCTAATATAATACCTACAAAGGGTTTTTACATTCAAATTAACTAGTTTGGATGTAGGCTTGAGAAAACGAAGGACCCTAGTGTTCTTATTTACAATTGCCTGTGACAACAGACGATGAGCCGCATTGCGGTCCTTTGAATGTGTGTTCTTACCAATTTCACCAAATGCATCTACTAAGATTTTAACTATATGATAACTTGGTCCATAATTCTTTATCATCTTTATCCCTAACTTTTTCCTAACAATATTCACGCCCCTAGATTTTAACAATGATAAAAATAATCTACATTTATCTCTAGCACATTTAGAAACAAAATATTTATTTAGTATCTGTTGAGTTTCATAAGCAATAGTATGTTTAGATAGTGTGACTTCAATGGAATTGAGGAGACTTTAATCAAATTGTATACGCTTCAGATTTCTTCGACGTGTGCTTGGTAATGGAGGTAAGGGGGTTGGAATTCTTCCATGTAGCGCATCACCAAGATGCTCTATCATTTCAGCAGTAGCTTGTTGTCCTTCATTCTCTTCCTGGTAGTTGGATGGTGGAATTCCAACATCCTCATCAATGGTCCAGATAACATTTTCTTCTTCAACAGTAGGCTCCCTGTCAAACGCCTCCCTGACTTGATCACTTGTATAACAACAAGAGGTGAACAAATTTTGTGTTTCTTCATTAGCTTCATCTTCAGATGGTAACTTATCACTTTGACTTGAAGTGGGAATTGAAACATCCCCTAATTATCACCTACGTTTTGCTTCTTGATTACTTCCATGGGGTGCTTGTTCAACAACTATTATGGAAATTGAAGGTCCCTCTAGTGAATGCTTCCTTTTTTTCTTATGGTGGATTAATAGGATGAGCCATGGTATCCTCTATAATTGGATTTGGATTAGTTTCCAAAGAAAGCCTCTGATTCATCATGTCTATTCTTTTCTTTTCTTTCTCTTCTTCAATGACTTCTTGAGGTCTCTTCTTCCTTGTTGATTTTCTTTCTTAGCTACGTACATTCCCCATCACCACAATGATCAATTCGATATAGTTTGTTTTTGCTGCTCCTTAATTACAAGCTTTCAAACCTTTAGTGCTTTATAACTATAGATACTTCAAGGTGCTTCAATATTCCTTCTCAATTGTTCATATTTCCCATCAAAACAATGATGAATGAGAAAAATTACCTTTGGTTCTCTTCAATAATAAGCAAATGAAACTTAAATTATAAATTGTTCCTCAAGCTAATTCTCTTGTACAATTGTGTATGTCCACCATCACCATGAAATGGTCTTGAATCTTTATATCTTATCTTGTGTGCTCCTCAATTATAGGCAAAATCAATCTTTCAAAGACCTTATTGTTGGTGTTATTCAATTGGAGATTCTTCAATCTTGGTGATTTTCTTCAAATATGATCATATAACCCAACACCACACTGATCAACCATGAAATATGTCCTCAATGTTGCACCTGCATAACAAAAAGAATGATGGAGATGGTGTATTGTGAATATTTCCAATGGTGGGCTCGTGCTCTGTTCAAAAAAATCGTGCGATAACATTTTTTTCGTTTAGACAGAGTAAAGTTTTTTTTCGGATAGGGACAGTCCATTGTTTATACACTCACAAAATGCACACACATTATATAAATGAAAAACATGCACGTGATTTGGAGAATAAAAACACGCACTCGATATGTTTAAGCACAATAAATAGGTTAGGTGCACAGGTAAGGAAACGAATAAAATAAAAAGAAAACAAATGTTTCATATGGTTACACAAAAAATATGTTTTTAATGTTCCCTTCTTTTCATGCATATTAATGTTTCTCTCTATACCCCCCTAACTCTCTCCCAATAATCCCTAAATACCCCCTATCTCTTTCTAAATATATGTCCCTCATTCTCTCTACATCCCTCCCTATATGTTTCTTTCTCTCCCTTACTCAATCCAAGTCCCTACCACCCCACTCTCAACCTTCTCTTTATCTTCACCATTATCCCTCCCTATAGCACTCTCTCCCTTCTTCTCCCTTAAT
Organism: Pseudotsuga menziesii; assembly: GCA_001517045.1. Lineage (NCBI taxonomy): Eukaryota > Viridiplantae > Streptophyta > Pinopsida > Pinales > Pinaceae > Pseudotsuga > Pseudotsuga menziesii. Next base: position 122,928 of record LPNX010805024.1, read on the forward strand.
AACTAACCCTTTTTGCCTTTATCCCTCCCCCCTGCCCTCTCTCTCTTACCTTATATCCCTCCCTCCCTCCCTATCTCTCTCTATATATGTCCTTGGATCTCTCTATCTCTCTCTGGATTTGTCCCTCACTCCATTTACCTCTCTCCCTCTATGTCTCTTTCTCTCCCTTACAACATCTTCATCCCTACCACCCCACTGATTTCTCCTTCCCTATCACACACACACACACACACAACCTCCCACTTTCTTTGTCGCTCACACTTCCCTCTATTCTCTCTCTCCCCAACCATCAATCTCCCTCTCTCTCTCTCTCTCTCTCTCTCTCTCTCTCTCTCTCTCT
>LPNX010805024.1:129113-166209 GCA_001517045.1 Pseudotsuga menziesii
CAGTCATTGATTCCGGGAGATTCCACCATTTGTTTCGAGCACCATCTAGACCAAGTAAATGACTGAGCCTTAGCCTTTCCTTTTAATGCATTCATTTTTTATTTTGTGGGGTTTTTGGGTAGTTTCAAGCAAGCACTAAATCCAAAATATGGGCACTGCTCTTGACTCTTACGGGATAGGCGGTGCCCAATAAGAACTGCGCAAGTTTATCTGCACTTAGGAGGTGCTCGATAAGAACCGCACAAGTTTATCTTCACTTAGGCAGTGCCACCGCTCTGTGCAAACAACGCTCAGGCAGTGCTGGACGTGAGTATGGAAACTTGAATGGGCAAGAAAAAATAGGATTTTTTACACGATTTTGGTGATTGATTATGTTTTTAATTAGCCGATTGATTGTTTTTGGTAGGTTCTAACCGATAAAAAATGGTTATATGGAAAGAATAGAAACATGATAATGACGATTCCTTCATCGAGGGAAATGCGGGGTGCATAGCTACATTGAGGGGTTGTGGCCTCCTAAAATTATTTCGCACTCCTAGCATGGTGTCCCATGAGCACTTGTTGGAGCATATCCTTCATATGTGGAGTCTGGAGTAGCAATATTTTGAGGTGGGATCCCATGTGTTGGCTATCGAGGTCGAGGATATGTACTTTTTGATAGGATTATCCAGACAGTGTGCTCCTATTTCACTGACTGGTTCTCATGGAGGGGACATAACCACCCAAGAGTTAATCAACCGTCACTTCATACCTGGTACCAGAATGTCTGGAAAGAAAATTCCCACTAAGGCAATGATGGACGATCCTCTCCATACAGTTATTTTCACTATGCAGAGGGTGGCTCAGAGCCAAGGAACTCATCAGGCTTCCAAAGCACACATGCTATATGCTATAGATGCCATGGCACCTACTATCTTTAACTAGGAAGAAGCGTTACTTCCGATGTTCAAGGACCAGTTGACCAAGTGTCACCAATGAGAGTTGAAACAGTTTGACTATGGATCCATCTTAGCCTATTTCTTCTTTGATCGGGTCCCTCACCTAAGGCCCCAAGTGGTATTTACAGAGTTGAGGGAAAGAGACCCTCATATGGTGAGGTGGGTCTAAATTATGGCTCGCATGGGACCAGGCAGGGGCAAAGTGAATTTTGGGGCTCCATTTTTCTGTTGGTTGAATGACCAAATCCTCATGATTGAGGATTATGCGTATGTGGGTACTGACTTCAGGGGTGACCTTAATCTACCACTTCCACCTAATGCACAGTGGGGAGACAATGGTTAGAAACAAAACCCTAAAATGGAAATTTGTTTTTTTGTATTTTAATTTTTTTTATTTTTTATGTGTAGTAACAAGACTTAAATATCTTCATGCAAATGTTGGAGTAGCATGACCTGGGGGATCTTTCCCACTGGACAAACGAGCGGGAGCTCGGTTTGCTCAATGAGGTGATGACCCCATGGGAGAGCTAGAGGAGAACCTGGAGAGGTTGACTCTAGATATACATGATCCATCAATCGATGACCTTCCCATGAGGTATCAGAGGCACACTATAGGCGTGTCAGGACGCTTTAGCCGACCGCTACGTAGAGTAGTACATGTTGTCATGTGCTATCACGAGCACCACTAGATAGTCATACATGATGTATTACTGAAATCTTATATAACTTCAGGATTTTGTATGATTTTGTACTGCATGAGAGCCAGAGTGCTTCAAATGAGGTCTCATGACCTATTTTTGTAAAAACACTTTATATATATATATATGCAAAATTTTATTTTCGGTGTTTATATGTTCCAAATGGAAAATGTATTTACATGAGTTTTATGTGTCTTTATTTTAGTTTACAATGAACCATGTTTGATTTTCAAGTTATGAATGGGAAATATACTAGTCTAGGATATAATTTTCTAATGAGTCAGCAACTGCTTTGTCTGCCTTAGGGATATGCCTATGAGTAATTACTTCAAATGACCTCTCCAACAAATGTACTCTCCAGAAGAGATAGAGAAGCACTGGGTTCCTGATGATAAAAGACATGATTCAAATGAAAAACCACCAATTGCGAGTCCATGAAAACTACCAAATCATGAATGTCCCGGGATGCAGCCTCAGGGACTAGACCTATGACTGCCTCATACTTGGCGATATTGTTGGTAGATGGACCAATACAAACCACTCCTGAACTGACCAAATCATGAGCTGGGGAATAGAGAACCCAAGCAGCTGACGCAAGGTTCAAGGTATGGCGGCAAGCACCATCAACGAAGCCATAAAAATCCATCTATTATGCATAACCAAAACATGGTACAAATAATTTGGACACTAAACTCAAAACCATATTGAAAATACTAAAACAAATTGAATAAGTCAAACAATGTACATATATACAAGGTACCATACATGAATGATCTAGGCATAGTACCTCTTCAGGTACAACCCATGGCAAGGTTGCCCGAAGGGGACTCCATCATAATCCACGAGCTCATAGGCCCCTTTCTCTAAAACCTTAGAAACAATAAAAGGACCATACCACATTGATTCAAAATTTCATTTTCCTAGTTTATCATGTCTCTGATCATAAGTCAGCACTCACTAGTACAAAATGAGAAATTAATGACTATAAAAATGACTAAAATGAGGCTATAAACAACTATTTTTGAGTCGACGACTAATAGTAGCTAATTTCCACTATCTTATAGCTTGACTAACTTAGTCGTATTTCACTTAGTCATTAATAGCTTAATTTATTAGTCATTGATTTAGTCATTGATAGTCAATGATTTAGTCATTGATTTAGTCATTGATAGTCAATTATTTAGTCATTGATTTATTCACGGATTTAGTCACGAATTTAGTCATTGATTTGGTCATTGATTTAGTCATTGATTTAGTCACTAATTGAAACAATTAATGACTAGAAATACGACTAAATAAACTGCTAGATGATAACATATTAATGACTAAGCTAAATACAACTAAGATACGGAAAATTAGCTAATAATAGTCGTATATATGTGAATTTAGTCATTTTTGTAGTCACAAATTTATGATAGGGCACGGAGGAGTTGAACCACCAACCTCCTGCCTATAATTAGGTAGTTGCTCTACTATTGAGCTATCACCCTTTAAGAATTTGTTATTGCTTGACAATGATGATATTCAAACAAATTTTGCATCATTCAAACATACAAAATAATGATTATCAAGTTATTAATTCTGGAATTGGATCAACACAGTTACAGCCTTAAAAATGAAAATTTTACATACAAAAGCATGTGTTGCACTTCAAACCTTGGGCTTGAAAGATTTGAAGACAAGGCAGAAGGAGTTAAACATGTTATCGTACAAAGAGTTTCTACATCATTAGTATGTACTTGAGGGGAATTATGCTTTGCAATATAGCCAACAAAATAAATTAGAGAACATACTTGACTCTCCTAACCCAAAAAATATATTAACAACAAACTAAATCACAAACATAACAGAGAATCTGAGATTTCAATGATCGGAAAGAAAGATAGAATGATTCAATCATTGTCTATTGGAAGCCAAAAAGCAGTTAATGGGACTGTTAAGCACGTCACTATAATCCATCTATATACACACTAAAGACTCCAATGTATAGTTCCTAGCACATATACACTTGTTTCCTTCTGGAGGAAGGACCTAAGAATCCAAGAAGAACTACACTCATCCAACATACTTACAGGTGAACTCAACTTGTCTATAATCATTTCAATAAATTCAGTATCAGCTAGCCATTGCATAGCATCATCGATATACATATGATCATCTACTCTGACTAGACGAATTAAAATATGTATATAAAATGAAGATCATAATTAGACACATATTTTGAACCAAAATTGGAATTCAAGCTCAGATAATAAAACAAAGAAGTAAACATTAACATTTGCAGCAAAATATGACAACATCGAAATTTGTAGCAAACTAAATAAACAAGGATATTGCAACAAACTATTGAATAAATGAGTATGAAATTTCACAATAAAAAGATGTATGCTAGATAGCAATCTACAAACTGCATAATCATTACTATTACAACTTACCAATAACTAGTATATATGATAAACTAATTCTTGAGAGCTATGTACAATTTTCTCTATCTAGCATATCCATTCATGTCCCTATCTGGTTGGGATCCCAACTTGTCGACTTGGAAAAAAATTAGGAAATGGTGGACAATGCATCCAGAAAAGTATAATATTCATTCTCTTACAATAAAGTTAAGATATAGACTTAAAACATCAACAGAGAATCTCATTTCCAAGCTTTTAATCTTAGTTTCTGTCAAAGGGTCAATAGTCATAATTGAAGAGCTCAAGTAAAATTACATTTTGAACGAAAAATATAGACATATATATTGTTAACTCCCTTCACCATTTCTACTTACCCTAGTATTGGGTCCTCATCGCTAAGCAGTCAAAAAAAATTCATGGCATTCAACAAAGATTATTCTGGAATTCAAGATTGAGATTTAATAACCTTTATTGAAGAAATAAGAAATAAATGTAGTGTACTACCAACTTTAATAGAATCTTCCCTTCCCCTTGGCTCCTAACCAGGCTCATTGAACATCTAAACCATTACTCAAGTTAGGATTGAGATATTGGCTATACAACTAGAAAGGAAATGAATCAACACAACTTAAATTTGCAGAAGGTTTCAAGTATTCCAAAGCCTAATTGCTTCCCCTTCTAACAATGCTTATATCATGTAGTCTCTGCATATATGAACAACTTTATATATGTTTTCTAATAATAGCGTCATACATTGTTGTCGGTGGCCCTGCTAAGATTGCATAACGATATATCCTTTTGGATCTACTTGGGGAATAGAAAATAAATTACCATTATTGGCTCGATGCCTATGATGTTGATGTCAATATAATGACCCTGGAAATGATGAGCGATGACACAACAGCTTCAGTGTTATTTTACAAGTTGTGACTAGCTAACCCAAAATATGGATTCAGCAACCTCTGCTCTGCTTGACTGGAATACCAACTCTATAAATTGATATGCTAACCCTGATTTGGAGGTGTAACTTCTACAATAGTGAATGGAGTATTTTGGGGTTGTGGAGAACCCTCCTCACCAAGACCAAACTCAAAAGGATTGAGTTTTCCAACTTCATCCCACAGACAATTTTCTTTTAAGAGTCAAGGAACGGTACCTAAGATGCAAGCATGCATTAAATGTAAGGAAAGAAATGAGTATTAATCATATGTCAAGGATACATTCAGTTATCCACAAGTCTGTGATGCCAACCCCAGGGTCCGATACAAGCCAACAATCAACATCATTCTTCCATGCCACAAGAGTAAATAAATAGAAATAAGTCACTTGCTTAACAAATAATTATATCTGTGATGCAATGAAAGCTTCCCACAAGAAACTCACATTGACATCTGCTGGAACTATCCTCATGATTCCACTAACAAAGTCTTGAGCACTACCTAGATCTAAACACAGAATGTCATGATCTTGTTGCTCCATCTCAGCTGAAGCCGCAACTTCTTGGATCATAGGAATAGATGGATTTTCTGCAGGGCAAGGTGTATATGAGGCAAGATCCATTGGAACATCAGTTGTATTCATCTCCTCAAACTTCTCCTCAAATTGAATGCATGCAATTCAATGCAAAGACAAAGATCACAACAGTTACCCTAATTCAAAAATTGACCAAGGAAAATTATTTCCCATCATTCCTCTCTAAACAATAATAAAGCTAATAGGAATAGTTATACCCTCCTCATTTACTTAATTGACTGGAAATTTACTTTCAAGAACCTACAAGAAAACACATAAAACAAAGGATAAATATTCTTCATGTTATACTAGACATCCTACAAGTGCAACCTGCAAAAATCCTGAACGATCTGCTAAATAAATACATGGCTATAAGTGGTACAGTAATTTAGTCTAAGAGAGGAAAGAGAAACTTTACCCTATAGAGAAAAATCATTAGTGTCAAACAAAAAGTTTATTTTAGGCCAAGAGAAGGGTGATCCTTTATTTTACTAAACAGTTCATTTTAACAAACAATTAGACTAGAATGTAAATAAGGAAACATATCCATAGTGTTTTCCACCCTATAACAATTAAAAGTTCTGTACGACACACTTGAAAAATTTCCTAGATACGTCTGTATTGATCCCAATCCTGAACCAGTTGCACATGAGCATGTGTGTGCACACAAATGGGCACATGCACAGACAGGAAGTACGGTCTATTGTCAATGTAATAGTCAACAACACCTTCAAGTGGCCCTCCTAATCAGAAATTTTGAACCATTCTCAGTCTGATAAGGTCCAGAAATATCTTACTGGATTGGTCAAGGTTTTACCTGCAATATGGTTGGTCCCAAAATGCCTCAAGCATAGCTCATGTAAGCCCTTAGTGATGTTTGGCTATTCTGTTTGATTAGTGTTACACTGTATTTGCTTATTTATGGCCATTTATTATGTGATAATTTTGATGTTTGGCTAGTCTGTTTGATTAGTCCCAAATAAAAGGATTTTACATTTTATTGAATGATTGAAAGATTTGACTAGAATATGGATCGAATGAATCTTCACATCTTTTAATAGAAAAAAAATTACAACATCTATGACATGCAGTGCAAATGAAGATATTATGTTTACAACAACAGTAAATGACATTGACTCAAGAATTTGTACTAGAATTGGTTGGAACAAATTAAATTATTACTTATATAATTCCACATGAGGTAGCATATGTAATTGTCAATTGAAGGTGGAGCCATCGATCCCCAAGGCTAATTGGGGGCATTTTCAAGCTCAGTCAAATGGACAATAGGCACTCTTTGGATGGTAACAGATATTTTCAGGACGTTAGGAGGTTTATGAGGTAGGAAGACACAATTAAGAGGACACGGTTAATCAACCTCGGGAAGTTATGGAGGTGGACAACCAATAACCAGAATCTCCAGATCAGAATACTGATTAAGCTAATATTTGTCACCTTTTCAAATGAACAGCTCTTAATCTATGTAGTGTAGAAGCATATTACTGTTAGGTGTTTTTTCATAATATATACTACTATCAGAACCACCTACTAGAGTGGAGGGACAGTAACGAAGATGAATAAGATGAAGTACTTTAGTATGTCCAGAGCATAACTAAATTTGGAAAGCTACAAGCTACTATATTTTTGTGTTACATATCTATTCAGATATGTTGCAGCCTCCTTTAATACAATTTCTAAACCATTTCTGTTTAAACAAAACATAAGCAAATTGTTTCAAATTCATAGCATAAAGACAAAGAATCTCATAAAAACTAGTTCTGCAGGTATTAGGCATTGATGCGTGGCTTAAAAATTATGCATAAGATCCTGGAAGATAAGGTCACCATTATTATCAATTGGTGTAAAGTAATTCATCTCTTACTTATTTTCATGGTTGACACAAAAAGCTGGATTTACCTCTCCAACTCCTAGGAAGAGGAAGGTATGATCAGTCAATGTTCCACCACACACTTTTAATGATGCAACCAACCCTACTAAAACCACTACAGATGTCCCCTGAAATGAAAAAGATGCATCCTTGTTGAAAATTTGGATAATCAAACCTTAATCCACGGGGACTTCACTTAGTGAACCTCTCACATAGCACGTGCGATCGTGGGATATTAAAGAATACCCTTAATTTCAAGAGATATTGACCCGAACTCTTTTTGTTGAAACCCCCTCCCAATACTTAAAACCTACTCCCCACCCCTTTTTATACCTCAATCCTTATAAACCACCCTACCCACCCCCCACCTTAAACCCCTCATCCCCCCAATACCTACAATATATTGGTTTGATTTTTGATAATTTTAAAACCCACAATATGAACTAATGTGATAAGATATTGGTCAACAAGTGAAGCCCCTGTGCCTTAATCCCACCACAGTCATAATTTAAAGAAACATGAATGGCATAATTGGATCTGAGTATTTGAATAATATTTCATTGATTGACCAGTTGAATATCAACATTAGATACAAGATGGGTTGTCTGATATTTTCCCAGCAACTCAAAGGGATAGTGATTGGCGAAGTATTCAAACTGTCATGAGAATGTAAACTGTCATTTAATCAATCAATTGTGCATATTTTTACTTTGGAAAGGTTTGCTTTGTCTATTGCAAATATAGTGCAAGCACAAAATAGCTTATTATATTGTAAAATCTTAAAATATTTTCTTATTTATAATCTTCATGTATGGTTTCAACAACTAGAAATAATTTTCCAGCTCCTAAGCATGTTCTATCAAAGTGCCAACAAGATGCTAAAAAGTAGCTACCATACAAAGTAAATACGTTCATACACAATGATATGGCAATCAATTGTGACCTAATCTTCACAAAGGAAACAATTGTTGAACAACTAACCTAGATAAGAACCTTCTCTCCATAATTTTGTTTGACTTCACACATGAACTCATGTAGGAAGTCAGAATGTTCCTACAAAGCATAGAAACAGAACATCTGAAGAAATTTTCACTGAGATATGAAGTGAAAAAATTAAACATTTACTAGTTCATTCAAGCAGAAGCAAACCTCGCCAGTAATGTGCTTTTTTCGAAGACTAATATAAAATTCATCATTTAAGATATCTCCATTATTGGTCCCAACATCAACTGTTATTGGAAGACGATGTCCACATACTAGTAGAGTAGATAAGAGAATAAAAATACCAAATAACTCACTGACTACAACGCTTAGGATACATGCAATAGTGGATTAGAAAACATTTTATGTCATTTACATGCATACATCATGGAATAGAAATGGAGCTCTGAAATATGTTGTGTACAAAATGATTAGTAGACTAAACTACAACAAAAGGAATCAATATACCATTTTAGCCAAATTCATAGATAATTGTTTCTTTAACTTTGCACAAATTGGCATATGTTTAAACAATAAACTATAGGTTCTTGTGTTGCATACTGATGAAGGATGAACTCCACCAAGTGCAATGTACAAATATAATTTTCCAACAGGTATGCCCATACCCTGCCAATAATCAAAACATGTGTCAAGTGGATAATACATATATATCAAACAAGTATAAAATGGGGAAAATATTTCTAAGTAGGCTTATAAATTTTATGGTTAATTAGCCATGAGAAACATTTTTAGCCACAAAATTTGATGGTCAATCAAAATATTCTTGCTAGCCACTCTAGAATAGGCTAGGCAAGTCTAATCCAATTTTGTTATACCAGATGAGGATGGCTCACTGATGACAGCGATCCATGTGAATAATTAAAATTATGGACTTTTCATTAATAAGTTGTTTTCTTATTACTATGGACTGTTCAGTCACAACCATATATGCAAATGACTGACATTATGGAGTTCTGGTAAATAAGTCATCTTATTAGTATGCAATGTGCACTTTTTCCAGTTGAATCAAGGCCTAAAGAGAAAGTTCTGAACTTCTAACCAAATCTAGGCATATTACTTGAAAATCGTGCATGATTAGGGATCTATTGCTCCATTAGAAGATACAGCCTAGTTAGGAATTTATGGGGAGGTCATGAATTACACAATAACAAATATGATCTAGAATAAGACATTGTTGAGAACAGAAAATGCCTCCACGACCTTCCTTTGCATCTTTGTAGTCCATCTACCCTTTTTCTTAACATACTATACCTCATGTTTTCCAAATCAAATGCTTTCATTTCATGAACTCAATCATATCAGCCACACATATTATTAAAATCCCTAAATGAAAATTACTCTCCTTGAAACTTCATTTTGATATAAGATAGTACTTCTTTTGGTAAGTATTGAAAACACTAACAGCTTCAGTTTCTCATATGATAAAATAGAAAAAAAGTATTTAAAGAGAAGGATTAGTCACCTTTGCTTTCAATTGTTTGTTATCATCCCGCAATATCTGTAAGAAATTTAACCTCCCCTTCTTTTCCTGGCTAAGAAGAGAAATATTTTCAAACAAATTTCCTTTGAGTCTAAAATCTTGTAATAATAGTGAAGTTTACATAATAGGAAACAAACATTTTTCATTTCCTCCTGTTCTAGAGACAGTTCTTCAACTTGCTTCTTTAACTCTGCATTTGTCTGCACATAGCATAGGTCTCATAATAAACATATTGAGATTCATATATATCTTGTTTGGAATATAAACGCTCTCAGTAGTCATCATCTCTATAAATGGTATTTTATCCATCCCTGCCGCTTATTCATACAATGATCTAATAATCATATCTCTACAAATCTAGCACCCAATTATATGGAGCTGGATATATATGGATATATAGAAACATAGACCAAGCGAGGTATTTCATTTCCATCAGTATCATGTCCTCCAATATGACCCAAAAATACATGCAGTTCATAATTTCAGTAACTATTATCAGAAAGACCTTCCCAAGAGCAAGCTTGCAAGGAATGTTGGACAGTCCTGACTCCTTCCAATGAGACTAAATGCTTCAAAATTATTTTGTATGTTAAAGATGTTAAAATCCAACCTATATCATTCTCGGATGGTCTCGCACAATGTTCCCAGGCCATTGTGTTCCATCCTACATTGTCGAACCTTCTTCTGGCACCTTTTGTGCTTTAGCAACTAGAGCATTGATGTGTACCTTAAATTATTCATACTCCCTCTGGAGATCAACATAAAATATGAAATATGGCATTAGAAACAAGATAAATAGAAGAGGAAAATAGGAAAAAAGAAATAAACTAGGAATTCTTGACATAACTTCATAGCCCTGCGATCCTTGACAAAGGATGGTTGTACTTTGTCTTTTAGAGAGTATATTTTCTGTTGAAAGTACCACTCAGGGGCACAAGACTCAATGCTAAACTTTTTACAAAATGGAACCCACTTTCTTGCAAACTCTGATGTTTCAGAGAGTGCCTCAAATGTCAACATAGCAGCACCATCATCAGATACATAGCAAGAAACTTTGTCAATAGGATAGTCCACTGAGAGGATAGACAAAACTATATTTGCAGTAACCAATGGAGGCTCCTTGAGAGGATCCATGGTACTAACAAAGATATCAATGGGAGAAAGTCCAAAAGGTTGTCCCTCTTTCTCATACCGGAAACCAAATAAATATGAGAGTTAAAAAAAAGTTCTATCTGCTAAATTGAAAAATAGATTGAACTAAAATAAAACAAAATAATTTTTTTCAAGTATGGGGTATTGTTGATTTACTGCAATGACAGACTATCCATGTATGCTTCCCTATCAATCGGAAGCCATTTTGGAAACTGATCAAGGATCCAAGAAAATGCAAACCAAATTTCACAGATGATTGAAGTGAGCCAAATGCCATATGCATCATTCACAGGATGCATTACACGATAATGAAAGAAGAATCCAATAACTAGAAGCCGGAGTATGATCACCATTCGGTATGGATTTATCCTGCTTGAAGGAATTGGCAACTTTCTTGACAGAGGCTACCTTGATTCATCCATTCTATTCAATTCAACCCATTATCAAATTACCATGGACTCCATTACAAAATACTTAACTACTTGGCAATTCATTTTACCTTCTCAAATTTAAATGAAGAAAACCACTTACAGCAATAATACAATACTCTATGCATACATTTCATTATAAAATTTAAAGACATTGCAAGCCTATAGATTAAGCCTCAAGGAAAACTTAATCAAAAATATAAACTATATTGAAGGTTTAGGAAAAATATAGGGGAAGATCTGGACCATCTGGCCCATTTCCATCAGGATCCCAATCTTTTCCCCCCTCCTAATGGCCCTCCTTCGTTTCTCGTGACCTACATTTTTTCTTGCCTCATTTTCCAGTTTTCTACTCTCTCCTTCCATGCTACACTTCCATATCCATAAGCTGCTAAGTCCTTGTTTGGATCCATCGACCTGGCTTGGACTGCAGAGAAGCAGTGGTAGAAAGGTCAGGAAAAAGACCAAAGATAATACATTAAGTTAATCTAAAACATAGTGAAATCAGTCTACCAGAAATCCAATGTCAAAGTAATGTTTTGGAATTCACAAACCTGGAAAATTAGAATCTGAATAAGGGAACGGATGAATTCTTTTTCCCCCACCCATAAATGAAGGAACTAGAGAATGTTGTTATGGAGGGATCCCTGGATCCTGAAAAGAAACAAATCAAAATCAGAGAAAAGTAATACCAACATTTTCCAGAAAAGAAAACAATCAGAGATCTAAACAGCAAAAATATGTTCAGGAGAGCATCATCAATACTAAAAGAACACCTCGAATGATAGAGTCCCAAGTACCATGTGACCATTGGTAAGAAGTGGCACTTGTGGAAGAGTTTTCTGAACTACATGAGGCATATCTGTATCACCACCTCGGCCATAGCTCATGTTCCCATGAAGCATCGCTTCTGCAATGTACTGCATATCTTGTTTGTCCTGGTCGCCAAAATTGAACTCATTTTCAAGATCATCAACATCAACTTCTTCTTCATCTCCTTGAACTCTGGAACTTCCTGCAAATTAGACACCCTTAAGAGTATATACAACAGATGTACTCGAGAAAAACAGGTAAGCAGTTTGTAAGGTCTCAAGAAAAATGCTATAGTGCAGAAAGTCAAGTAGATCTAAGCTATGTAAATTGGCATTGCCCAAAATAAGCCACAGCACTTACCTTTATGGCATTTGAATCTCATTTTGCATTGAGGGAAAACCTGGTTACCCTCACTCCGCTCAAGCTCGTAGCAAGTCCTGCAGATTGGGAATGCACATTCGTTGCATGCAACAAAAAACTCTCCATCCACTGTGAGACCAACGTCATCACTACAAATATGGCAAATTTGTGCACTCAAATGATGTAGAGGCTTAGGCTACAAATTATCCACGAAATCTTGTTAACTCTAATGCTATGAATTCGACAACACAATAGTATTGTTATCTATAGTGCTATGAAAGGGAAAACACAATGCCATAAAAAAATTATTGCATGGAAAGCAAAAACATTTGGTTTGTACCAGACGTCGGGACTGGAGAGAGGGAAAAGGAGCTCTTTTATCCCATGGGAATGGAGGGGAAATTAGCATTTTATTTATATATGATGAATATGAATACTTCAACCATTCTTTTCTTCTTTTCGCTTACAGGAAAATAACTATAGATTCTCCTAGATATTTTACCTCCGATTATCGACGAGCACTACGTCTTTAGAGCACCATGGATCTCGTTTCCTTCCCACCATCATCAATTAACCGGTCTCTAGAGCCATCCTCCCATGCCTGCATCCATAAAGCATCTCCCTCTTTTCTGGGGATATAGAATTTTTATTGGAGTCGGGTGGGATCCGAGAGGGGTAGTTAACGACAAAGAAAGATAGATCTATTGGTTTCGGATAAAATCCGATCGTGAATGACCAGTTGGGGCACCTTAGTTTTTAAATTAGGAAACTCTACATTTATACTCAAAAGTTTTAGGTAAAAATGATTGAACAGTAAGTGCTTACTGATATTTATTGAAAGAAGGAGATACTATATTGCTCACAGTAGGTGCTTACTGATCTTTATTGAAAGAAGGAGATACTAGATTGCTCACTAGTAGGTTGGCTTATTTTATTCATCGACCGGAGACATAAGCTTATGGTTTACTTGGGGTACTACGGTGGTTCTCTATTAAGTGAGCTCTCAATGAGTAGTCTACTAATCTTACAGTATCTTTTCTTCGAACAAAAAAAATAGTAGAGAACCTAAAAGCATAGCTTTACTGGGTAACTAGAGCATTATGTCTTTTCATCTTTGGTGATTATCTAACAACATCATGGAAGATTTGGTTACATTTAGTTTGTTCCAATGCACTCTTATTGGTGTAGCCACCAATTGAATATAGATCATCCAACTAAGTCTCGTAGAACCTTTGAGTCCATTGCCACTTTACTCTTAACATTTTTTAGTTACCATTTCAACATCCACAGGCAACTATCTGGAATAGGACAATGGGAGAACTATTATTCACAACATTGGATCCAAGTATGAGATTGGCGACGGATAAATACTTAAAACAACTACTGGTAATAGGAATGGTTAACTAACTAGTAAACTTACTACTATCAAGACTAGATTTGTATCCTGGCAAACCTTGCTGGTCTGAATTAAATCACTCTCACATCATTCCCTATAGAATTGCCAAGCACATATAATGCAAAGGGAATTAAAGGATAAGTTTGATACTTGTACAAGATCCACATGATATTACATGGAATAAAAAAAATGAAAGCATGTACAGAATATAGATTTTTCATATTAAACAATGCAAAATACGCAAAGGGTAGCTCTGCTTGAATCCATTACTTAGTACATAAAAGTCACATTTCCATTACTTAGTACAGAAAGGGTATTAAAGAAGGGATAATATACTTACACCCACTTCTCCTTCAGGCCTGATGACTATAATCTCATTCCTGTTGTGAGAACCAGCAACCAGTCCAGCATTGGCCTCCATTGTTATAAGTCTTTAGAAAAAGCTAGAATCCTGACCACAGACTGGATATAAACTAAATTCCAGATTGCACACCAGATCTTCTTTGCTTTTTAGCAGAACCCAATAAATTCGTCTTTGCCTAATCCTCATCCCCTTTCAGTTGAAAATCCATTTTAGGGCATAGTAGCATAATTCAGCCTTACAAGACTTTTCTATAAGAAAATTTGGAGGGAATTAGAAAATCGCCGAATTTTTGGCATGATGTTGTTACACGGTAAATTTGCCTACATTTTTGGTAAAGATAAAAATTATTTAAATTTTATTCTTTTATTTTTAATATTTGGCAAAGATAAAAATTATTTAAATTTTATTGTTTTATTTTTAATTTTTCCCCATTATGTAACTGCCTAGTTGGTTTACCTAGCTAGTTTAGTGTTAGTTTTACATTTTAAAAGTTTAAAGCTTTAAAAATTATAACATATATTTTGTTTTGTTTTATATTTTAGTTCTAAATATCAAATATTTGATTAATTTTTATATTTCGTTTATTTTATAATATAAATATAAAGTTTAGTAACTAGTTATAATATTAGATATTAGATATTATTTATTATAATATTTTTTGGAATATATTATTAGAAATTGGTTTTATTGTTTTATAATTTAATTTTGGCATTTTAAATATTTCATATTTTAATAAATAAATTTATAAATACATTATTGGATTTAAATGCTTTAAGATTTATATTTCAAGTTGTTTTTAATGAAAAATAAATGTTAAGTGTAAGCAAGGTAGGAATTTGGAAAAATTCTCTTGTTTGTTGGAGATTATATAGACTTTTTAATGTTTTCTTTGTTTATTTTTTAGAAGGGAAGTACAAAATATAGACTGTATTTGACAAGCAAAATGGCCCATGACAAGGCTTTTTTCCTGTCAAATTCCAATACATGCAAATATTGAATGGTTTATGTATATTTTAAAATTTTCTAAAATTTGAAAGATAAGTTTTTTAAATCTATAAGAAACCTACTCCCGTATTTTTCCCATACTACATATTTTCGTTACGTATTTTTTTCATATCGAATCGTATTCAAATCCGTATTCGTACTCGAATTATGCCACTATGTTTTAAGGTTATTCTGTAATAGAAATAACATGAATTTTATCAAGTTCCCTGGTGTTTTCCCCTACAAGGAAACTTGTGGGAAGACGCCAAAATGGATCCAAAATCACATGTTCAGGCCAAAGATGGCTTCTGGAGCTGAGAAGCAAAGTGCCAAAAACTGAAGGACTGGCTGGCCCCTTAGATTATCCTCCTCCAGCTTCTTGTATACAAAATCCCCACATTCTGTGATATTTATCACTGTGATTGTGGGTTTTTACAGGGGAGAAGCAACGATCGGCAACGCTGGGGACGGGATTGCGGACAGCGAAGAGAGAGAGTGGATTGGAGAGGGTACAGTATCGGTTGGTGCTGGAGCAATGGTGGGAGGAGCTACAGAAGGTGCATGGGACGGAGTGGCCACGGAAGGTGGAGGGGACACAGTTGATGCAAACATTGTTGGTGATGAAGCCGAAGGGGATGGAGTAGCGACGGATGGTGTAGGTGATGGAGTGGCCATGGAAGCGAGAACTGCGGCCGGAGACGGAGTGGTCGGTGAAGGGGTTAGAGCATTCGAGGACGACATGCCCGCGAATGGGGCAAGAACATCTAGAGATAGAGCTACGATCGTTATCGTAGGTTTGCAAGACGCCATGACCACCAAGGTGCACACAATCGATTGTTTGCAAGAAGGTGACCACAAAACCAGCCGATGCGTTGTTTGCAAGAAATTTTCCAAGCGGCTAGCAGGTTTTTGGAAAACACGTGGCATCATCGTATACGCAGGAGGGATGACAAAGTGAATAGTGTTATTAAACCTGACTTCGAGAAAGAAAACACCTAACGACATAAAATAGCTTGTAAGCAAAGGGTTGATTAATAAGCAATTGCATGGAGACTCGAGTTGGTGGGATCTTTTAGAATGCGCAATGAACAATCGAGGGCAGCTCGATCAATGTTTTATTAGGCAGTGAAGGATAGATTGGTACTGTGTACAAGAATAATTGAAAGAAAAATAACCATTTTTCTATTTTTGTGATCGCCCCTACTTTATATCTTATTGCAATTTTCCATCCTAGTGATTGAATGTAATCTATGAATGGAACCGTCGTGGAGGATATTTTATTTTTGTTTGCGAGCCCTTTTTAAAGTTTAGCAATTTTGGGTTAAAATTACGTGAAGGTTAGTGTTCTTAACTAAAATAACAAAGAACCTAACACAACTGAGATTCTAGAAAACCCCAGTTTGGTCTTTTGGTGTGAATTCAATTACAAAATATAGAGAACTAGACATATGACTCACCTTCACAATTTTGTAGATGTAGCAACCTTGATCTTCGTTGCCTTGCATGCATTTCACACTGTTGTCTCCTCCTCCTCAACCATGTTTTTCATTCCCATGCAACCCATCCCTCGGTAAATCCAAGCCGTCGTTGAGTATTTTCTTAGTGAATGACTCATGTGCCTTCAAGAAATTGTCCTCTCTAAACCCCTCTTTCTTGTTGACCACAAGATACATCCCAAAACCCCCACCTGAGAAAACATAGTGTTGAAGCGAAGTTGGCCGGAAGTCAGTGTAGATGACATGGAAGGCATAGGAATGCAATTTGTAGATCCACTTGGCTAATTCCATGGCATTTGACATGGTGGCCGAGAGGAAAAAATATTTTTATAGCTGGGCGAAGGAAAATTATGCTCTCCTCCCACACGACCCTGCACTCCCGTCCTTCAGGTGGTGAATTTCATCCAAGATGACCCATGAAACCTCTTTCAAGACCTCACAACCCTTGTAGAACACCCCTCTAAAAATATCACTTGTTATAACAAGGAACGATGCAGTCGAGGACATGGAAACATCTCCCATCATTAACCCTATGTCGGTGAACTCGTGGCTGATATCGCAGTACTTTTTGTTGCTCACGTCCTTCAAAGGAGGCAGGTGTATGACGCATTTAAGTGTGCAGGAATTTAAGGGTTCTGCAAAAATGTGAGCTCCCAAAGTTTCTTGTATGATTTAACACGAGGAAATGGAGAAATCAGTTCATTTTGGAGTAATAACAACCTCATTTGTATTTTGGATGGCCCACGGAACAATGACTGGGAGTTTACTACTCGAATTAATGATTATTATATATAAAGGAGAATTGTGAAACAACTTATTTCATCATTTTTTTTATATTACTTTAGTAAAGTAATTTATTTTTTTAATGATATAAGAACAAAATATTCCTTTGTAATAAGACAAAATATTCTAATGTAATAAGTTTCTTTTTTAAACTTACTTTGCATGTTTTTAACTTCTTACACTAAAATAAAAACAAAGTTACAAAATTAATAATCATTGTTTAAGATGCACATATCTACATCATGTGTGGATTTCTTTTTACGAAGTTGAAGAATAAAAACAAAGTTACAAAATTAATCAAGGTTTAAGTTGGAGAGATATAAACCATGTATGAATTCTTTTTTACCAAGTTGAAGATGCAGAGAATTATAGCATATGCTTTCTTATAAATGTAAAACGTAGAGATATACACCATGTGTGAATTCTTTTTTACCAAGTTGAAGATTCAGAGAATTATAGCATGTGCTTTCTTATAAATGTAAAATGGAACATGAGATTGTATGAGTGATTCATATGAAGAGATTTTATGGGTTTGTTCAATATAGTAAACTTGTTGAAAATGCAAAGAACTAGAGCATATGTTTTTTTATGAATGTAAAATGGAGCATGAGATTGTATGAACTATTGATATGGATAAATTGATGGGTTTGGTCAATATAATAAACTTATTTTTTTCCATGATATATATATATGAGTAATGGTATATTTTGTAATATTTATACTTGATATTGTTTGGGAGTTTCAAAAAGTTTTACTTATAGACCATAATTATTTTTATAATAGATTGTGTATTTATTGTTAGCTCTCGAGAACTCCATCTCAAAAACTATACCAACCTTGAAGATACAAAACATGAAAAAATTAAATGTGAATGTGCTTGTGAATGGGATATAATACCTCATCTTCCTAAGACTCTATCTAGACGAACATATCTTCTTATGAATCAACAACCCATTTTCCTAGTTCATCAACCATAGAGTAGTTTTATATGAAAACATATTTGTAGGAAAGTTTTGTGAAAGGGGTCATAAGTTCAACTATTTAATGAATAGCGACCTTTGGGAAGACAATTTCATTTTGGAAGCCCCCATTTATCCATTACATGACTTTTTAGAGTCCAAAATTGCAATTTTTCATTGTTGGAGTGACAATAAAAAATGACTAACATAAATGACTAATTCATATTCTTCTAGCTAGTCATTTTTTATGTCGTGACTAAATTAGTTGTTTATGTTAGTCATTTTAACTTTGTCACTTATTATCTAGTCATATTTGTTAACCGGTGACTAAATTAGTCGTTAATTTTAGTCGTTTATAGTTGGGTCAATCAAAATTGCTCATATTTAGTAGTAAATCACTTGAAAAACCTGTGGTGACTAGAATTTTTAGTCATGTAGTAGTTAATTCCTCATTTTGTACTAGTGACTAGGTCACCTTCGTTAAACACACAAGGCTGGAAAAATTTATCGTACTGCGCATTGATGCGTTTATTATGTGCCTCATTGACTAAGGCAACATCTCGTCTAGTTTCGTCAAGATTGGTTAAGTATAAAAATATTTCTTCCTCGGTGGAAGTATTGGGGAGAAGTTCAATGACAAGTTTCAAAGACGGAATCTGACACTAAATAGGTAGGACAACTTCTAGTCTGTATACTAACTGAAAGGGTGTAAAACCAGTCACTGTTTTAACCGGAGTTCTATAAGCCCAAAGAGCGGAAAAGAGAGTCTGGTGCCAGTTGGATTTATGATCTCCAACCATCTGATGCCTATATAATGTATCATTCAGGATAAGATAATATTTCGCGTGGTGACGGATACAACGACGATCGTCACGGGATAGAGTGGGATGAAATCTCTGTGTTTGGAGATAAATGGTTAAATATTCATACCACGGATCGTTCGTGCCTATCAGGAATAGAAATTCATCTGGGAACAAATCACTAGGCTCAGAATCCATTAAAGCACAGGGAATATCACACATCAGCTCTGAAAAGACCAATGATTTCTTTGAAGTAGCTTTAGCAAACTCAAGGCCAAACTCCTGTAGGATCCACGTAGGATCACAATCCATCGGGAGTATTTTCCCCCTAGCAACTAACGAGTTAGGATGTAGTACATAGGGTTTTGGTCTTCAAGTACAGTAGTGGTGTGAAGAAAGATGTAATGACAAATTTTTTTGACAACAATGACCGTGGCCAATGCTAGCTTCTCCACACACAATTATCAAGTTCACGATTGATAAGATTCTTACTGGTGTAGTATATCGCATGTTATTGGTCGTTTTGATCCTCTTGGGCTAAAACCATTCCGATGGTAGTAGTAGAGACAACAACATATAAGAGAAAATCCTTTGAATAATACAAGGGGTGTATCACAGGTGAATGGGTCAGAGAGTGCTTCATATTATCAAAGGCTCGCTGGGCTTGGTCATCCTAGAAGAGTGGACTATCCTTCTTAAGGAGATGCATATAATCATGCGTTTTCTCAGCAAAGTTACAAACAAAACGACGAAGAAATTTTTCCTTCCCTTGCAAAATTTGGAGTTCAAGGAGGTTGGTTGGGGTAGGCAGGGCGAGTATTGCAGCAATCTTTAGTGGATCAATCTGGATACCATCCTTAGAAACCACAAAGCCTAAGAGACATCCCGTATCAACACAAAAAACACATTTGTGTGGGTTCAGACACTTTTTGTAATGATGACATCTCAGGAAAATATCTCTAAGATGTTGAGGATGATATTTTTGTTGTTGTGAATGCGCGGGGAGATCATCTAGTTACGGCTCCACGATGTTTTTAATGTCATGAAATGCATAGTATTAATCTGTCACAGTAATCTAGGGACTAAACACAAGTCTCATCAAAGATTAATAATAATAAGTCATGAAAATGGTGTAATTGTCCTACAAAATGAGTAGCCTCTCTGTATATTCACACAAAGAATGTTGATCCAATACAAGATCATGCTGCAAGCATGAATGACAAAGCAATTTCAATTCCCAAGGAGGTCATTTTAATTGAATGAGTGAGTCTAGCTTAACTGAATGTAAGCCATAGTCAACACTCCAGTTAACCACTAATCAAAACCCTAATTGACTCAACTGAGCCCTAACTGAAGTCAGAGTGTAATGAATGACTGAGTCTAACTGAAAGTAGGTCAGACACATGTCACAGTAAGCCAACCAACAAGTGGTAGCTCTTCAATGACTTTAATGAACACCGATGAGCTTAACTGAAGTGTAACTGAACATCAGAAGTGGTTGGAGGCGCCTCTGTTGACTCCAGTTCATTAAATAATCAATAAATAATCAATTTAATGGTGGATGGTGCCTTCACTACTCTGTTTAACTGATTGTAACCATTAGTTAGCAATATGGGGCATTAGTGACACTCAGATCACCCCCGGACTGCTCCAGTTATCCTCCCCGAATGTAGGAGAAGGCTAAGTTATCCTCCTTGACTGAAGTTAAGCGTGGGTGTGATCTAGCTGATGTCAGCTAGTGCTCCTCTAATGTCAATTAAGTCAATAATACTTAGGATAGTGGTTTAACTAGGCCAAATTGACCAAAAAGAGTGTGTATGGTGGTAAATGTCTCCAACACCCCCCCTTAAGTTATACTCAAGAGGAGTTAGAATACATAAAATGCATAAAAATGCTAGGGCCCCGGCAACTAAGGCCATAGGTCACCCTGTACAATTTTGAAACTAAAACAATGCTCAAAAACAAACTAAGTGAGGAAAAGAGGGAAAACCCAGTGGGAAAAACCCCCCCTCAAGCTGAACACTGAAAGTAGTCTGATCACCCTGATGAACTCACCCCCAACAGTGAACGAAGGTAAGTGAACTTCTTTTCTGAAAATCTCTTGGTGAAGCTGTCTGCAATCTGCTCATCAGTCGGGCAGTATTGCAGAATGATGGTCCTGTCATGCACTAGCTCCTTGATATAGTGCATGTGGATCTCTACATGCTTGGTCCTCTTCCTGGTAACTGGATCTGTGGATATCTTAATATCACTTTGATTGTCACAAAAGAGGACAGTGTAAAAAGTACTACTAAGATCAAACTCTGAAAGAATGCCTTGCAACCAAATTTCTTGGATGCAAGCATTCACCGCTCCTCGATACTTGGCCTCTGCTAAAGATAATGCTATGGCAGCCTGCTTTTTGATAGACCAGAAAATGGGGCCACCACCAAACATGAATACATATCCGGAAGTAGACTTATGATCAATAGAATCACCCGCCCAATCGGAATCTGTGTATCCAACCAGCTCTAGCTCGGAATCTGCAGCATAGTGAATGTCGTAGGTCCTGGTTCCCTGAATATACTAGAGGATCCTCTTGGCTTCCTTCCAATGAATATCATGAGGCTTCTCCATGTATCTTGATACAGCATTCACATCATAACAGATATCAGGCCGAGAATGTGTTAAGTACAATAATCTACCAATCAGCTGTCGATAGATAGTGCAGTCCATGGGAGGTGTGCTTTTTCCTTCTTCAAGGTTGATCCCTGAAAGGAAATGGAATGGTGTAGGCCTACATGCAACCATGTTAAAATTTAATAACATGTATGATATGTATTTGGACTGAGTGACCATTATCCCATCAGAATTTTGCTCAATTTCGAGCCCCAAAAATTATTTTAGGATCCCCAAATCACTCATTTCAAAGGCATTGTGGAGAGCAGTTTTGATGGCTCAAATATAAGCAACTTTGCTACCTGTGATCAGTAAGTCATCAACATATAAACCAATAATAATCAAATGACCATCAAACTACTGTAAATACACATTTGGATCTGATCTACACCTTTGGAAGTTTTGCGAGAGAAGGAAGGCATCCATCTTGGAATACCACTCTCTTGGGGCCTGTTTTAACCTGTATAGTGACTTCTTTAGCTTGTAAACCAAAGATGGATCAGATATGTAGCCCTCAGGCTTCTTCATGTATATCTCCTCATGAAGATCTCCATGCATAAAGGCTGACTTAACATCCATATGATGCACTTCCCAGTGCTTAGATGCTGAAATTGCCAAAACTAGGCGGATGGAGTCCATTTTTGCAACCGGTGCAAAGGTCTCATGGTAGTCCACACCTTGGACCTGAGAGAAACCTTTTGCCACCAGACTTGTCTTATATTTTTAGGTGCTTCCTGTTGATCGGAATATTTCACCTCCTGCGAACAGCAAGGTGTTCCGCTCGTCTGAATGGTTCAGATCCAGAACAAATAGATCACAAAGGTTGATAACTCCCCCTAGACGTCATAGATATCTGGAATACAAGGCCTTGATATTTCACCTATGTACCTGCAAAAGAGTTCAACACAAAACAAATCAAAGAAACCAGAATATGATCTACTAATCTATGCTAGTGACTAAGGAATCTAGCAATATATATCTAAAATCAAACATCAACAATATATATGGGATAGCAAATCAACTTGCATTAGAAATATGAAGAATTTTACAACAAAGCCTTAGTGTTGACATGCATCTCCATGAAACCAGCTCTTCATCCCCAATAGCTCCGACTCTAGCTCTCTATGCTCTCTCCAAATGATCTTGGGCCAAGAATCAGTTGAACAGCATAACAATACCTTCAATGTTCTCCCCTCAACCATGGCTATGAGCTCATATATATAGGGCTTTAATGGATAAATATGGTTGAGAAATTAGTGGGTGAGGTGGCCTCTAAGATCCTAGGATAAGGGATCTCGAGCTCAACCAACCCACAGTAGTAGGGATAAGAGATATCTCGAGGTTTATCATCTAGAAGCCTCGAGAAGCTTCTCTTTTTACCCTTTTACCCAGGGTACTACAATTTTCCTTCTTTGATAGAGCGGTTCTAGTAATAACCACCTATGGACCAAGGGTAACAAGCGGTGGCACCACTTGTGGACAACCGATGAAAAGCGGTGCAAACAGGGGTACCATTCTTGGGTAAGGGAGCATGAGTGGTGCTGGGAATTTGTATGATAGACTGATAAGAAACCATTTAGTCTTCACTCCAGAAGCTGGGATTTCAGGGCAAGAAGGTATGTCAAAGGTCTTATCACATGATGGTGACAATATTTTGGTATAACAAGATGCCCCTCAAAGCATGAGTCTTAGAGTGATACGATAAACGAGAGATTTGAGAACAAGTCGTTGCCAGGAGACGAAAATGTTGGCTCGATCGGAGCATGTAGTCAAGTAGGCATCTGTAGTACATCAGTATGTTGACTCATAGACACAATTAACCAAACTCATAGCTACAGACCAATACAAGGCAGATCCATGAGTGGAATAAACAAGCATGGCTACTAGAATACAACATAGATCCATGTGATAGAGGACTCAAAATTGGACATAGATACCAGACATACAACGTAGATCTATGTTATACAGACGAAAATTTGAGCATAGCCATGACCATACAAATGTGGATCCATGCTAGATATACAAAACTCCATCGCAACCTGGGGGAAAGCAATGAGCACTTTTAAACAGATACCCAAGGTCTTCATCTCATCTTCCATAAAGTACGATTCTATCCATGTGATTAAAATGATCTGAAGTCAAACATGTTAGAAACCACTTGATTACCGGACAATGATGTGATCCGTTAACAAGTGCGAGGGAGATCACCATTAATGTCAATGATTCCCAAGGTACCCTAGTACAATCTACTCAGTGCGAATATATGTCTTGACATCGAACACCCAGTCGATTCTATCTATCAAAGGTCAATGATGTGAACCAATGTCGAGAGCGAGAGAATCTATCATTAAGGCATACAGATCTCAAGGTACTGAATATTTTTTCTAAGACTATTTCCCGGATGATGAGCTGACATCGACGGGAATAGTCTCGTCGAAGGAGGGCCATGATGAGTCCTACATCGACAACATGAAACTCGAAACATAGTTATGGAATGATGTGAACATAGTAACCATATGACTGACTCAAATATACTGACACAAATGTTGTGTATACTGTAGAGGTAAGACTTCTTCATATTCCCTTTGAACATTGGGTGGCACGACAAAATGACTTGGCAACATGACTGGACAAGACAGATACACAATGCAACAATGGACAATGCATTCTTTTGAAAGACTCAAAGGATTGACATGACTCATGAAAGTGGATCATCATGGAGATCAGTTGAATACCCAATTGACTAACATTATTGTGCAGCCAAGTGCCATGTTCAAAGGTAACGACAAACAATTGCCATTATTTGCAAAATGATTCCCTTTCCAATTTCCCCCGTCATGATCGATGAGTGCCTCTTTTCGGTTTTACGAGTTCAAAGAGGGTAACAAACACTCGATATAGCTTGTCAAAAGACAAGTCTAGTATCATATGTTTTACGAACCTGAGAGAGGATGGGTTCGTTCCCAAAATGGGTCTCTCAATGTTTAATCTTTAACGAGTCCACTAAAAGAAAACTCGGTATCGTTGATGTTTAGAGAGTCTGAACGAAGACGAAAGAAGACTCCATGGGGGTCCTTTTTCATATGATTTAGTCTCTAAGGCCCAAAAAAGTATAAAATCATACCTTAGAGAATGCTTCCAGTCATGGTTGGCTGGAGCGTTCCTTTCTCGTAAATAGTACTATCCGAACCGAGAAAGAGATAACCTACCATTGGATAAAAAACTCTTCAAATACTTTAACGAGTGTGAAGAAGACAAGATCGCTCGATGATCTTTTCATATTTAGGGAGTCTGAGAAGGGTTTAAAGAGAACTCCATGAAGTTTCTTTACACAATGTCACTTTTTACGAGCCTAGAAAGATTTAGAAACGGACTCGACTATCTTTTCATGTTTTAGGAGTCTGAAAGAAGATGTGAAAAGAAGACTCCATAACGTTTCTTTACACAATATTGTATTTTACGAGCCTGGAAAGATTCGGAAACGGACTCAGAACTTTGATACTAGATTTTAACGAGCATGACAAAGTGTCCCAATAAACGCTCAATGGCCTTTTCCATTTTGTGAAAGTACGAAAAAGCCATAAACAAACTTTCCAAAGCTTTTACTAAATTCAACCTGCAGATGACTCATAAACAAGTGTTAATTGCATCCAAAATCAACATTATGGGATTACAAAAAATAGATTTTGACCAAAACATTATGTAATATCAAAACTATACTAAGTCAAACCCAAAAAAAATGTCTATATAAGGCAAGTAAATAGTAAAAAACCAAACATTTCACTATTTACATCTTGGCAAAGAGCACTTGGAGCACTTTTTAGCCAGATATTCCACAGCTGATACCAGGTGTTTCCACCGTCCGTTTTCAGTTTCGTCCGTTGCAGGTAAGAGATAAGACCTTCTTCTTTCATTTCATAGCTTTCATTTTGGGATTTGATGGGATTTTAGGCCTATCTAGTAAGCCCTAAAATCTTATTTGCGGGCACCGCGGCTACCCCTTGCAGGATAGGCAGTACCTCCCGAGAACCGCGCCAAAGACAAGGTGAACAGGCGATGCCACCGCCTGTCTCCAACGGGGCACAGGCGATGCCACCGCCTGTCTCTAACGAGGCACAGGAAGTGCCAGCCGTGGAGAAATTTAACCAATGATATATACAAAACTAGCGCATTCTTTTGATTTATAATGATTTAAGTATGATATTGATGTATACCATTATTGTTTTGGCAGGTCTAGGCTTCCAAAATATGGTGATATGGAAGGAAAGAACTCATGATGATGAGGATGGCGCTACCGAAAGGAATCTGGTTCTAAAGTTCTTCCGGACACCAAGCATGGTGTCCCACGAGAGACTACTGGAGCACATCCTGAGAATGTGGAATCCATAACAGTAGTATTTCGAGGTGGGGTCACATATACTTACAGTGGAGGTAGAGCACATCTACTTCCTGACTGGCCTATCGAGACGGGGTGCCCCTATCTCACTAGCTGGTTCCCATGGCGGGGACATTACCACCAAAGAGCTCATAGATCAACAGTGTGTACCAGGTATAGGTACATCGGGGAATAAAATCCCCATCAGGGCAGTGACAGACAGGGCTCTACGGATTGTTCTGTTCACCATGCAGAGGGTGGTAGGGAGCCAGGGTGTACATCAGGCTTCTAGGGCACATATGTTGTATGCCCTAGAGGTAATGGAACCTACGGTGTTCAACTGGGCGGAAGCATTGCTTCCAATCTTCAAGGATTAGTTGACTAAATGTTAGCAGAGAGAGCTGAAGCAATTCATCTTTGGTTCCATCTTAGCTTGTTTCTTCTTCAAGCGGGTCCCCCAGATGAGGCCCCAGGTGACTTTTCAGAGTCTGAGAGCACGGGACCCTCGCATGCTGAGGTGGGTCCAAGTCATTTCCCGCACGGGAGCGGATAGGGGCAGAGTGAAGTTCGGTGATGCGTTCTTCAGATGGTTACGGGATTAGATGCTCATGATCGAGGACTATGCCTATGCGGGCACAAATTTTACAGGTGATCCTGACCTACCACTCCCGCCTGGAGGGAAGTGGGGAGACATTGGTAAGAAACAAGAAACCCTAAAGATGAAAAATGTTTTTATGTTTTTTATGTTTCATATATATATATATATATATATATATTGATAAGTGACGAGACTTGTTTGTCTTCATGCAGATGTTGGAGCAATGAGGCCTAGAGGAGCATCTCCATTAGACTGGCGAGCCGGAGCTCGCTTCGTGCCACAAGGTGATGATATCACCGGGGAGCTGGAGGAGAACCTTGAGAGTTTGACCCTGGACATCCCAGACGCTGACATAGATGATCTCCTGACTAGATATCAGATATCTACGGCAGGAGTACTAGGCCGGTTCATCAAGATACTCCACAGGGTGGCTCGAGCAGTGATGTGCTACCATGAGCACCACTAGTAGATGGGACATATATACTAAAAGCTGATAGCTTCAGGATTTTGTATGATGATTTTTCCTGAAATCCTACGTGCTTCAGAAGAGGTCTCGGGACCTATTTTTTGTAACATTTTTCGTATATATATATACAGACTTTTACATGATGTTTATACAATTCAAATGGATGAATGCATTTTCTATGAGTTCTATGTGTCTTTAAATGTTTATTTACAATGTACCATGTTTGATTAATGTCATGAATGGGCAATATGCCAATCTAGGATGTAATTATCCAATGAATCAGCAACTACATTATGTTCCCTAGGGATATGCCTATATGTAATAGTTCCAAATGATCTTTCTAACAAACGTACCCTCCGGAAGAGGTGGAGGAGCACTGGGTTCCTAACGGTGTAGATATGGTTTAAATGACAAACCACGAGCTGAGATTCCATCAAAACTACTACATCACGGACATCCTGGGAGGCAGCTTCAGTCAGAAGACCGATGACTGCTTCATACTCGGCAATGTTATTAGTAGCGGGACCTAAGCAAACCGCTCTTGAACTAACCAAATCTTCAGCTGGGGAATAGAGAACCCAAGCAGCCGAGGCTAGATTCAAGGTGTGGCAGCAAGCACCATCAGCGAAGCTGTAGAAAGCCATCTACATGACCAAAACATGGTATAAACAGATGCGAGCACCAAAACTCAAAACCATCTTGAAAATACTGAAAACACACTGAAAGTCAATCAATATACATATATACAAGATACCATCTGAGAATACCTAGGCATAGTACCTTTTCAGGTACAACCCATTGCGAGGTTACCCTAAAGGGATTCCATCATAATCTACCAACTCATAGGCTCCTTTCTCTAACACCTTGGAAATAACGAAAGGTCCATACCACATAGACTCAAACTTACCCTTTCCTAGCTTGTCATATCTCTGGTCATAAGTCAATACTAGGTCACCCTCATTGAAAACACGAGGCTGGACGGATTTATCGTACTGCGCCTTGACGCGTTTCTTATGGGCCTCATTAGCCAAGGCAGCATCTCTACGAGTCTCATCAAGGTTATTCAAGTACAAAAATCTTGCTTCCTCTACGGAAGTGTCTGGGATAAGTTCGATGGCAAGTTGTAAAGATGGAATCTGACATTGAATAGTTAAGACATCTTCAAGTCCATAAACAAGCTGGAATGGTGTGAAACCGGTGGTTGTTTTCATGAAAGTCTGATAAGCCCAAAGAGTGGAAAAAAGAACGAGATGCCAATTGGATTTATGATCTCCAACCATCCGACGAAGCATAGTTTTCAAAACCTTGTTAATGGCATCTACCTGACCATTAGCTTACAGATAATACGGCGTAGAGTTTTCATGACGAAAACCTAGCTTGGCATTCAATTCCTCCATCATTTGATTACGGAAATGGGATCCGTGATTAGTGACGATGGACTGCAGAACTCCAAATATAACTATGATATGATTGAACAAGAAGAGAGCAGTAGTATTACCATCTTCTGAATATGTAGGCATGGCCTCAGCCCATTTTGTAAAATAATCCACGGCTACAATGATGTAACCATGCCCCCTGGCGGAGGTAGGTTTACAATGCATGAAGTCAATCCCCCATTTGGCAAAAGGGCCAACGACAATGACGGGGTGAAGCGAAGCAGGATGGGTGCGTTGTTTGGGATAAAAATGTTGGCATGGTGGCATTTCTTAACAGCCTCATGATAGTATTTGAAGATAGAAGGCCAGGAATAGCCAGTGCGAACAATTTTTTGGGCTATAGCCAGCCCAGATAAATGACCGCCACATGCTCCAAAGTGGCAATCATTTAACACGTGTTCAGCCTCCTCATGAGTGAGGCATCGCCAAAGAATGGAGTCAATCCCATGTCTATACAAGGTATCATGCAAGATGAGGTAGTATTTTGCATGGTGAGGAATGCGGCAATGATCATCGCGAGATAGATGCGGCTGAAAACATTGGATCTGGAAATAAATAAACAAATATCCATACCAAGGATCAGTAGTGCTAATTAGGAACAGGAATTCATCCGGAAATGAATCGTTGGGCTCAGATTATGTGGTAGCATAGGGAAGGTCACATATAAGCTCGGCAAAAACCAAGGATTTCTTTTATGTATCCTTGGAAAACTCAAGATCGAACTACTGAAGGATGACGATCCACTGGGATTACTTGCCCCTGAGTACCTAACGAGTCAGAATGTAGTACATCAGGTTCTAGTCTGCCAATATGATGGTAGTGCGAAGCAGAATGTAGTGATGAAATTTTTGCACAGCAATGACCGTGGGCCAAAGCTGACTTCTCCACATGTGAATAACAGGTTTCAGAATCAATGAGATTCTTACTGGCATAATAAATCACATGCTCCTGGCCGTGGATATTGTCCTGTACTAAAACCATGGCGATGGTAGTAGCGAAGGCAGCAATATACAAGAGAAAATATTTTGAATAGTCCGAGGGGTGTATCACGGGTGAATGAGTCAGAGCGTTCTTAAGACTATAAAAGGCACATTGGGCCTGGTCATCCCAGAATAATGGAGTGTTCTTCTTGAGGAGACACATATAACCGTGCATTTTATCAGCGAAATTGCACACAAAATGACGGAGAAAGTTTGCCTTCCCCTGCAAACTTTGGAGTTTAAGGATGGGGGCTGGGGCTGGTAGATTAATGATGGCAGCAATCTTCAAAGGATCAATCCGGATGTCATCTTTGGATACCACAAATCCAAGCAGACGTCCCATCTCAATGCAAAAAACACATTTATGTGGATTGAGCCGTATATTATAATGATGACATCCCAGGAATATGTCTCAAAGATGACCAGGGTGGTCCTCCCGTCACTGTGAATGAGCAGGGAGGTCGTCAAGGTATGGTTCAACAATATGTTTAATGTCGTGAAACGCATAGGACATCACACGCTGGAATGTGGAGCCAGCATTTTTCAAGCCGAAAGGTAACTTATTATATGCAAAGGTTCCCCATGGGAAAATGAATGTTGTCTTATCCTGATCGATGGGCAATATCTCAATCTGATTGTTGCTAGAGAAGCCATCCATGAATGAAAAGATGACACTTCCAGCATAGTTTTCGATAATCTGATCGATGTGCGGGGTAGGAAATTTGTCTTTGGGACAAGCTTTATTTAAATCCCTAAATTCGATACAGACTCTAATGGTGCCCTGCTTTTTATTGACAGGGACAACGTTCGATACCCATTCCATCAGTGGTATAGGATAAATAAAACCAGCTTTCAAAATTTTCTCAATCTTAGCTTTAATAGCTACGGCCTTCCTAGGATGGACTTGCCTAAGTTTCTGCTTGATAGGTTTAGCTGTGGGATAAGTTTTAATCTCGTGGACCACAATGGAAGGGTCAATCCCAGGCATCTCTTCATAGGACCGGGTAAAAATATCACAGAATTCCTTAAAAAGTGCCTTATATGCTTCAGATTCATTTGTGGAGTAGTTCTGCCCAACATGAACATGCTCAATAACATCAGGCTTGGTTGATATGTCAATTGTGTTTGTCTGAGTAATGTTGCGAAGGTTTCCTTCAAAATCTGTATCTTGCAACAATATAGGACTTTGCAGAACATTGACAATATCGGTAGGAAACAAGGATGCAAAATCATAACTGCTCAAAGTGGTATTGGGGAGGAACATGGATCTATGATGGTGATCCTCCCAAATGGGCTCACCTGTGTTCATGATCTCTCTAATGGACTCATCGGAAGGAAAAGTCGCAGAGAGATAGTCTAGAACCAGAAGAGAAGGTGCTAACCAGTATGGTAAATGGTAAGGATCTAAAGCCACTAAATGAATGTCATTAATGTGATCATCGGAACAAGTTTGAATGGTTTCATACATAGCTTTATGCGGGCTCAACAAGGTGGACTCAACAACATTTGTGCCCTGGGGCTCAATATCAAATGAAGCGATCATATGTACTGTCGCGATATCCGTGCTAGGAGGAGTGGAGGGAAAAATCCCCATAAGGGATGAATCCTTCAGCATACCTACCCCAATCGACTAGTAAGGAGGAGGGGACTGACCTAAAATGGGGATGTTATTAGCCATAGAGGTAGTAACATCCGGCGTACAGAAATCAAACTGGTCAATAGTGACAATTCTCCCGAGATGTGGGAATTGGACCGTTCGAGATACTGTTGAAGCAACAACATTCATGGCATAAAACCTATTCCTTCCTAAAAGGAGGTTATAATCTAAAGGAGCATCCACCACTTCTACTTGAATGGAAACGGTTTTGCCCCACAGCTCGACCGCTAGGGCTGATATGAGGCCTTGGGGTTGGAATCCTCGTCCATCAAAGGCTTTAAGGGTCGTAGGTGATGTAACAAGCTCGGGAGATCCAAGAGCTTTCCAACAAGTCAGAGATAACACCGAGGTCAAAGCTCCTTCATCTAGCACAGTTCAAAATAATTTCTTTCCCACTACTTTCACAATGATCTGAAAAGCAAGTTTATGTGGTAATCTAGGTTTATAGTTCTCAACATTGAAGTGAATCAAGTTAGTGTTATCCAGGTCTACAGCTCCTAATGCAGTCAACAATTTCTTGCGCTGTGTAGGGAAAATTTGGAGTACTTCTAGGGTAGACATCGCACAAGGTGCCTGAGCGAGATCTTCAACCACATTATAGAATTGAGTAGCTCGGGCATTGGGATTAAAGACAGCCTTCTGAAGAGTACTCTTTGGTGGGCGCAAAATCATGTCGAGAGTAGGATTCTCGATAGAAAAGGGAATAGTAGATGAGGATTCCGGAGAACTAGTGGAGGGAGCTTTCTCTGAAGAAGATGGGTCTTCTTGCTTATCTGCGGGTTTATCATAATTCTGGCTTTGAGTTTGTAGATGGATGGTATCTGAGGACATCATACGAATTTCCTCTGATGAACTAGAGTTACCCTAGTTCGACATGTGGTCTACCAGCTGTTGTTGAGAGGGGAAAGGATCCGTAAGTACTGCAGGTGTGGGGTTAGACTTCAAAAACTACGAGATTTCATCCTGATAGGGACACTCCTTAGAGAAGTGGTCACCACCACATAACAGACAAGGGTGTTTAGCCTTCCTTTTCCCTGTGTTGTTGTCATTATGGGTTGATTGTGGGGTCTCCTGCTGGTTTCCAGGTTTTTTATTTCGATTTTTACCTTTCTTTTTATTACCTGAGGTTTGAGTACTTTGAATAGAATTTACCTCGACAAAAACCTTGGGAGTCGAAGGAGTAGCAGGTTGGGTTTGCTTGGTAGGTTTCACTGTAGATGGGGACTGGATTGAACCAACAATCCCATCAACAGGTACTCTTGTTGATAGCTTGGCAAGGTCAGTGCTGGGGCGAGGAGCTTGAGGAATCAGGTCATAAAGGGTCCCGGACTGGGAATAGACCAAGTCTAGGTACTAATCCTGACTAATAGCCTACTCTTCAGTGACGGCACTGCCCATGGCCACATCTCAGGCAATAGGAGGCAACAAGGACTTAGTGAACCAATCAGCTAACAACTGATCTGGAATAGGGGCCTTAATAAGCCTTCTCCGCCTTCTCCACTCATGAATATGATCAAAAATGTGGGTGGAGGTGTTCTATCGTAGAGAAGTTAAAAGATCAGTACCCATTTCATAACGAATAGGGAGCTGAAAGTGCGTAAGAAATACGGTTGCCAACGAGCCAAAATCCACAAACGAATGTTGTGGGAGTTCAATATACCACTTCGCGGCCGTACTAGTCAAAGTTTGTTGAAAGAGTCATAACCAGATGGAATCATCCATGAGGGAGTTTGAGGAACACCACAAATGAAAAGTCATGAAATGGTTCCATGGATCTTCACCCTGCTTCCCATTGAATTTTGGAATGTCCGATGGTAACTTTACCGGAATGGGAGGCCATGAGGGATTATGTCGAATGGGATCATTAATCAACTTGGACAAATCAGGAAAGTACAAAGTTGTGAGGAAAGGTAACTGTCTATTGGGTTGCACATACTGGTAATATTGATATGGCATGAAATTACTAGTAGGGCCATAGGTTGACTGAAAAACAGGTTGTTGTGAGGAAGAACTACTGAGAAATATGCCCATGGGGGGTTGATTTCCAGAATTAGGACCACTAGGACCACTAGGGCCTCTGGGAGGAGGATCACCAGAGCTGTCAAGACCACCAAGACCACCAAGACCACCAGGAAGCGGACCACCAGACCCTCTGAAACCTCCAGGAGGCGGGAAGCCTCCGGAGCCACCTGAACCGCTAGGTGGAGGGCCACCAGACCCTCCACAGCCATAAGGAGGAAAGCCACCAGGTCCCCCAGGACCATTAGGACCGCCAGGACCAAGAGGAGGGCCTCCAAGCCCTCCAATACCATTAGGTCCCCCAAGGGGAGAACCTTCATAAGGTGGTCCTCCCACACCTCCCGTAGTATGTATGGGTATCCCTCCCATGGCTGGCATGTAAGACCAGTTGGGTTGCCCCTATGGCGTAAAAGTGTTGCTAGGGAATGGAATTCCAGTAGGATTAGATGGATGATTACCGATAGGTATTTGATAACCATAACCACTAGAAGACTGAATGGCCACAGGTTGTGCCCCCAAGGGCTGACCTAAACTAGATGGGGGATTTACCACATTAGTGTGGGTGGGAGGGACAAAAACTATAGATGTTTCTATGTTAGAGGTCTTCTCTTGACTAGGTACAACTCTGGTATCAGATAACGTAGGTCATGTCGGGGTTTCCCCTCGGCATTCAAAGGTACTGAAGACACAGGAATTGAAGGTTGGGCTCCAGATGCAAAAGATCTGGGTGGATTTGGATCAGACATAACATAAGAGGTGAGAGGGGTGGAAATTTGACCTAGGATGTGGGTTGTTAATGGATGATCTATAATCGATTCAATGGTTCTCATAGAATCGGCTAGTGAACGATATCCCACTGGAAGGAATGTGGAACGAATTAGTGAAGAGCCTAGTATGTTGTCAATCTGCTTTTCTACCTCCTGTGCACGGAGGATAGCAGCACAGTATTGCTAGCGTTCTTCTTCACTTTCAGGAGAACTTACACGAGTGCCAAATGAGGCAATGGCATGTTCGATAGGTGTATCCCAAAAAGGAGCATTAGGACCAAAATACAGACTGGTATCATCAACATGATCTTCCGTGGGAGGATGGAGTGATGAATCCTCGTGGGAAGGCTGTTGGACCAAGGGAGGTGAGTGTGAAGAATATGGTACTCCACTTTCTGTTGTTATAGCGGATTTCACCACTCTAGGTGAATCACACTTTGTATGGCCTTCCCCTGTCCCGCTGCAGACTCTTTAGACCCCATGGACTATATTTTATCCTTTGATGTTTCCTTGATCATCCCTAAAACTATATAAAAAATGATATATGCGGCTTTTTACCCTATAACCGCATACATACACGGGTTTGACTCCTATAACCGCGTACATCAGGATGTGTGCATAGTCCAAATCCTTTTGGAGTTTTCCTTGACATGGATCCGACTCATTCGACTCCTAGCCTTCCATATGCCTTGAGATCGCTCGGATTCGACCCTTCATTATCCCTTGTGAAGTTATATAAGGAACCCCTTGGTACATTGAAGGCATATAGAGAGATTGAAAGCAACAAAACTATATTGCATTGTTGCTGGAATTTATGCTTGAGTCTGCATCCCTTTGTCCCTTTGGAGCACTTTTGTGTTCTTCCCAAGCTTTCCTTTTGCTAGTGAGCTTGCTATCGTGAGATAGAGGATTGAGGTGGTGGAGGCCCAATTGGGGGATTCAGTTTCTCCGGTTCGCAAACGTGTCGTCAGAGGTTGTATCTATCTTGTAATCTCTGATTTATATTAATAAGAACTATCTTTTCCTGTCCAATGATGTGTATTTGATTGAATATTGTATCCATTGGAATATGTCAAATTCTTTTACATTATTGATTATATATGCTAGAATAGATCTAACACCATGATATATAGTATGTTTGTATTTTTTACTTGTTGTTGAGGAAGTATTATAGCAATTCAAGCTGAAGATTGGAAAGCTCAACGGGGATCTACTTCAACCGTCTGGAATAAGGTACGAGGTCTGATCCTTTAGTGTTAGACATTTTATTTCTATTGCATATTGGGAAAGATTGATTTATGGGGTCAAAGATGTCTATTGTGGTACCCCAATCCATAGGAATTTCTCTCTGTAATAGAATTGGCAAATCTGTTGGGGATGTTCCTTGTTTTTCTTTGGGGTTGGGGGCACAATGGGCTTGATATTATTGAATTGCTCTTGATTTCTCTCTGTTTCTGTGTCACATTTTATAGTATGTTTGTCCATTGAGACTCCCCCTTATTGGTTTGGCCTTGGCCTGCTTTTTACCACTGTCTTCTCTATATACGCGGGTTTTTGGCCAAAAGTCGCATACATACGCGGATTTTTGGCCAACAGTCGCGTACATACGCAGTTGTTCTTTAAACAGTCGCGTACATCCTCCCTTTTGGTTGAGTTTGATGTTGTGGGAAGTTGTTGGGTGGGTTGTGAGTGTGGTTGGGTCTTCCTTGGGTCTGATGTTGCCTGTTGGATGCTTCTTTTGTGACCAGAGACCGCTTTTTCATTGATTTTTCTTTGAAAGTAGTTTTAGTCATTTATTCTTTTTTTTTTTCCATTAGTGCATTACTCTTTTTGTCTCGGTGTCTTGCTGGGCTTGTATTTTATACTTGCTATAGAGACCAAGCATTTTAGATGACTTTTATTGCATTTTTCATTCTTTTATATTGAAAAATACAAAGTAGTTGCACTCTTAGTTTCATCTTAGATATGGATTTGAGGAGGTACTTGCATTGGATTGCTTGGATGAGAGGTATTTTTAGGCTTTCATATAGGAAAGATTGCATTGACATTCGGAAAGGAATATGTATTTATGCAGCTCATGTAGTGGCATACCCTATTTTTCATTTGACAAAGATTGCACTTAGCATTGTTTGTTATGGTGTGCACTTTTATTTCACTACTGAGTCTTCATATCACTAGTTGCACGGCCATTTCCCTTTGAGTAATTACAGCCAACTAAAATCAACGCTAAATAAAATGAATTACACTCTTTTCTTTTCTAGGGTGCACCAACAAGCTTAGGTTTTAGGATCTTGGAATAGTTCATTGTAAGTCAATTCTCCAAGATCACTAAACAACAACATCTAGGTGTCTGTCCGGTGAGTGTGTTAAATCCTTGGTATAACCATCGTTCTCAGGATCCTCCTCTCAAACGGGAGTTAAGCACGACGCAGTGTGAGCGGTTATCGATTGGGATGACCCCTAGTCATAACTGAGTAGCACCAGAGATATTTCCAGGATTGTATTCGTATCTGGGGGCTCTTTCGAGAGTTTCGGGCTTTGCTACCCTGCCCATATGGTCAATCCCGCCTGGGACTGTCCACTTGAGCTTTGATTATATTGAGGTGACCTTAGTGACCTTACCTAGGATATCGAGGGGGTACTTGTAGAGGTTATTCTGCAGGTGTCCCAGCCAGGTTGGGG
>LPNX010805024.1:169713-201255 GCA_001517045.1 Pseudotsuga menziesii
ATTAGAGCAATTCAAGCTGAATATTGGAAAGCTCAACGGGGATCTACTTCAACCGTCCGGAATAAGGTACGAGGTCTGATCCTTTAGTGTTAGACATTTTATTTCTATTGCATATTGGGAAAGATTGATTTCTGGAGTCAAAGTTGTCTGTTGTGGTACCCCAAGCCATAGGAATTTCTCTCTGTAACATCTGCCACCACATGATCTCCCACTTGGGAGGTGGTAGCAGCTCCTCGGTCGATAGATTCCATTGGATTTCCTCCTGAAACAGAAGTGAAATCGGGTGGAAAGCCTCGTACTCTCCTGGACTGTCTTAACTCAGCCAGTGTGTACAGTTCCCATCTAACCTAGGGCCTGAAAATCTAGAAAAAACACACCAAAAGACTTCCCTACTCAAACTATAGGTCAAAACAAGCAGACTTAAAATGAAAGGAGGAGTTCAAAAGTCAGGTCTCTCACTAGGATTGTCAAGCCGGTGCCACTCGCGATATACCTCGAGGGTACGTGCGTAGTAATCTCCCCGAATGTTGTTTTCGGTGTATGGCTCCAAACAAGACAGCCAAAGGGCTTTGCTCAGATAGATAAGGTACCCTAGTGGGGTCTCCCGATATAATCAAGGTACGTGGGAGCTCGAATCGGTAGTAGTGTTGTCTAATGCATAATCGTACAAAACGGGCCTTCCGATATACAATCGAGTACATGAATTACCTTTCTATATACCTCAAGGGTATGTGAAAGGTCGTTCGATATACCGACGGTACGTGGAAGAACCACCCGAGTCTCGGAATGTAATGCTGACAAATAACGACAGCTCCTACATCTTACAACACCCCAACACGTCTCTAACCTATCACTCAAGTTACTACGTAAATTTTAACCTACAACTACCCTTGATTTTAACTTGTACGGTTAGGTGAATGCATGATGTTCTGACAGAAAAGTAAAACCATGCAGTATGCTTGTGCAAATATTCACTTTACCGTTCAATATGCCTACTTACGGGAGGGAAGAGAGTGTTTTTTCTTTTTGTTTCAAGACCAAAAATCATACCAATCAACATTCATGAACATCAAATCAAAGACAAGCAAATACTTCTACAAACCAAATTCTTCTTTCCGAAAGTAAATGGGAAGGGTGAGAATCTCTTTTCCTAAAAGAACAACACCAAGCACACCTATATGCCAATGCACTCTAACTTTTTAAATTTCTTAAAAACACAAGCAAATCTAACTTAAAACTACCATTTTTTTTATCAAGATAGTCCTATATGCATGAGAGACGAAAGATCGTAAAGGTCCTGAAAGCTTATGAATCCAATCAAAAAACCCGAATCCAACGCTCAAATATAATGTCCTAATCTCAAGCAAAACTTTTCTTTTTTGAAGGGAAGAAAAAGAAGTTTACTATGCAAGCAAGAAATGAAGTCTAGAAGCTAATATAATGTTCTTCTTTCAGTACATGCAACAAAAAGAGAATTCAATGAGCACCCTAACTTTCAGAAAACAAGAAATCCTTCTTTAAACACAACCAACGAGCAAGAAGCGGATGAACAATCAAAAAGACTAAACAAATTTTGAAATTCCACTCAAAATCAATCTTAAACCATCAAAGCAGCAAGCCACACACATCATATTCAATAACACAAGCCTGATAACAGAACTGAAAGCAATCCAAATTCCAAATTTTTACAAAGAAAAATGAGGAAAAAAGGAGTTTCGGACTAATGCCTACCTGGTACCGTGCTTTTTAGATATTGTAAAAGCGTTTCCAGAGTAGCACCACTCCTCGCTAACTGGTTACAAGCGGTGGCACTGCTTACTGTCCACTGTGTTCAGGCGGTGGCACCGCTCCTTGCACAAAGCATTCCCGCGGTTCCCTGTAGATGGCCAAAACAAAAAGAGAACAATGGATCAGATCAAAAACAGACTTGATCAAGATGGATACTGTCGAATTGAATATGGTAACAGAGCATTAAAAACCGAAATAAATCAGATCTGAAAAGATCTGGAAATTTCGAACTCAAATAATACAAATTAGAAAGTAGATCTGACTGTAAAGAGTTGAAGAAACCGAAGCCTGGATTCAAACAAGAGTTGCAGGCTGAGGACGATCAGAACAACTGAATACAACTACTTCCCCAGCAGAGTCGCCAGATTTGTTGATTGGAATATTTCACCTCCTGCAGATAGCAAGGTGTTCCGCTGGTCTAAATGGTTTAGATCCAGAACAAATAGATCACAGAGGTTGATAACTCCCCCTAGACGTCGTAGACATCTGGAATACAAGGCCTTGATAGTTCACTTGTGTACCTGCAAAAGAGTTCAACACGAAACAGATCAAAGCAACCAGAATATGATCTACTAATCTATGCTAGTGACTAAGTAATCTAGCAATATATATATGGAATCAAACATCAACAATATATATATGGGATAGAAAATCAACTTGCATTAGAAATATGAAGAAGTTTACAACAAAGCCTTAGTGTTGACATGCATCTCCATGAAACCAGCTCTTCATCCCCAAAAGCTCCGACTCTAGCTCTCTATGCTCTCTCCAAATGATATTGGGCCAAGAATCAGTCCAACAGCATAACAATACCTTCAATGTTCTCCCCTCAACCATGGCTATGAGCTCATATATATAGGGCTTTAATGGATAGAGATGGTTGAGAAATTAGTGGGTGAAGTGGCCTCTAAGATCCTAGGATGAGGGATCTCGAGCTCAACCAACCCATAGTAGTAGGGATAAGATATATCTCGAGGTTTATCATCTAGAAGCCTCGAGAAGCTTCTCTTTTTACCCTTTTACCCAGGGTACCACACTTTTCCTTCTTTGACAGAGCAATTCTGGTAATAACCACCTATGGACCAAGGGTAATAGGTGGTGGCACTGCTTGTGGACAACTGATGAAAAGCAGTGCGAACAGGGGTATCGCTCCTGGGTAAGGGAGCATGAGCGGTGCTGGGAATTTGTATGATAGACTGATAAGAAACCATTTAGTCTTCACTCCAGAAGCTGGGATTTCAGGGCAAGAAGGTATGTCAAAGGTCTTATCACATGATGGTGACAGGATTTTGGTATAACACTTCCATCAGCAGCAAACTTGGTCCGAAACACTCACTTGCATTGAACCAATTTCCTTCCCAGAGGAAGAGAAACTAGCTCCCAAGTAGTGTTTTTCTGAAGAGAATTCATCTCGTCATCCATGGAAACTTGCCATATCGGATCCTTCTGAGCATGGTAGTAGGATTTTGGGTCTGAACTAATCATCAAATATTAATCTTTGGACATCAAATTATCAGGACAAGAGAGCGCAATACCTGCTCTTTGGAAATCAGACCTGGTTCTCCTTGGATCATCCGAATTTCCAATGTTATCTCCTGCGGAGGAGAGTGTTTGTCGAGCCCATGTGGGAAGATGATTTTGTACTCCAGGTTCTGATTTAGCATCTAATGTTTTCTGCACACTGATATCAGAAATTAGAGGATCCAAATCAGGGTCATCACCGCCAATTTCATCATCCAAATATTTGGTAGAATAGGAAGGAAAATCAGCAGTTTTCTCCTTCACTAGTTCCACCTCCTGAAGAGGCTCATCGAACTTGACACTCCTTTCAATGAGAATCTATTTTGTTTTGATATCCAGTAGCTTGAATCCTTTTGATTCATTAGGATACCCAATAAACAGACATTTGATTCTTTGCGGTTGCAAATCTCTTCTTTTATCAAGTGGAATCCGGGCCCATGCAGTGGACCCAAACACCTGTAGGTTCGACACATCCGGCTTGTGTTCGAAGTATGATTCGAAAGGGGTCTTCCCTTTCATGGATGAGTGTGGAACTCCATTATAAATTTATGCTTCAACATGCATGGCTTCAGCCCACAAATTTGCAGACTACTTCTTTGATTCCAACATACAGGTGGGCATCTCCTTGAGAGACCGATTCTTCCTTTCCGCTACACCGTTCTACTGGGGATTGTAGGGAATTGAATGTTGGACCTAAATACGACTTTGGGAGAATATGTGCAGAAAATCATTACTAACATACTCCCTGACATTATCAGATCTCAATATCTTGATCTCAACCCCAGAGGTATTCTCGACCAAGGCCTTCAGTTCAGAGAATTTTTCACATACTTCAGACTTCTTTTTGAAAAAGAAGACCCATGTGTACCTTGAAAAATCATCAATAAAGGTCAGAATATACCTTGATCCATTCATGGATGTGATAGGCATCAGACCACTGATATCAGAATGTATCATCCCCAATATGCATGTAGCTCGGTTTGTCTTCCCCCGATCGAACTTGTGCTCAGGGTGGCATTCAACCATGGAGTTTTTCTATAATTACTGCAAATATTTGAAATTTAGATGGTTAAACCTTTCATGCCACAACCTACTAACTTCATTTCCATGAGTTAGCAAGGCTGTGGGCTTTGCATCCGCCACAAAGTGGGAGAACTCATAGGCTTTTGCATTATGGTTTGCAAGGCCTTTAGCAATGAGTTTCCCGGATGCAAGTTCTGTTATATCAACATCATTAGGGTTGAAAGATACTCTCTTAGGCACTCCTATATGTGTCATCTGATAGACACTAAGGATATTTGATGCCAGAGACGATACATACAAAACATTTGAAAAATAGTCATTCTCAAGATCAGTTGTACCTTGTCCTTCTGAAATGATGGTGGAGTCATCTCCCATGTGGATGGGAATGGGTTGCTGGTCTCCAAGGATGAAAAAGAGTCTCTTTCAGCCATCATGTGGTTCGAAGCTCCAGAATCAATCAAGAGTGCTTTGGACTTCGAAGTGCTTGCCATGAGGGCATGACCTTTTTCATGCTGTGGTTCCCAATCTTGTTGATCTCTCCTCCGTAAGATTTCCAGAATATTGATGTGATTTCTCTCAAGGAGAGAGGTAGCTTCATCAAGCTTCTTCTTCATGCAGGCATGTTCAGGGTGGAAGCCCTTCCCACAGTATGAACACTTGAATTTTTCATTTCCATGATGCCCTTTTCCTTTGTTCTTCTTTGATCCGGAAGACTCATCATGCTACTGGTTTTCAACTTTAGGATTAGGATATTCGAATTTAGTTTTTGGGTTCTTTTGATGCTTTCCTTTACCCTTCAGATCTTTGGGCCCTGAGACATGGAGGGATTGATCATGGGAGGATCTGATGATCCCCATCTGGACAAGCTTATCATGTTCACTTGTTAGGGACTTAGTGAAGGCATTGAGTGTAGGCATCTTCCATCCAGGGGTTGTGAGCTTCCCCGCACGGAATGTAGAGACAAAAACTGAATAATCAACTCCAAGTTTGTAGAGTATAGCAAGGATGAGCTAATCATCCTCTTTCTCCACTTTGCATTGCTTCAACATTAAGACAATGTGCTTGAACTTTGTGAAAAAATTCATTCAAGGTCTCGAAATTGGAAGGCTAGAGAGACATCAAATCACTTTCGAGCTAGTAAAATCTCCAATCATCCTAATTTCCATACAGGGCTTCCAATTTATCCCAAATTTCCTTTGGAGTCTTCAATCCTGAAAGATGGAAAAGAAGATCCCAGGAAATAGAGAGGCACAAGATTCCAAATGCTTCATCCTTCTTATTCAAGAATCTAGATTTGTCTATTGCAGAACCAGGCTCTTCTTCAATGTCCATGGTGACCCTATAGAGTCCTCTAGAGCGAAGCTGGATCTCCATGTCTCCTTTCCATGAGTGGAAATTGAATGGAGTCAAAATATCTATGGAAGAAGCCATCTGAATCTGTTGGAGCGAATGCTTTCACTTATCAAAAAAACCTGAAATCACAACAAAAGGGGCAATGTAAGGTCAGACAACCTGCACATTTTAGGCTTTCATCACACCCAGCATAGTCAATCAAGTAAGCTTGATCAACAAGTTTTGTACTTGGGGTATTAAGTGGTAAGCCTTGGCTTCTGGTGCAATGTTGGATTTTTGAGCTATTGCTCAATTTTCATGCAAGATCTGTCAAAAACCTTGTTTTTGAGAGATCTGAGCTTCGTCCCACCGTGAACTCTGATACCATATTAATCTGTCACAGTAATTTAGGGACTAAACGCATGTCTCATCAAAGATTAATAACAATAAGGCATGAAAATGGTGTAATTGTGCTACAAAATGAGTAGTTGCTCTGTATATTCACACAAAGAATGATGATCCAATAAAAGATCATGCTACAAGCATGAATGACAAACCAATTCGAATTCCCAAGGAGGTCATTCGAATTGAATGAGTGAGTCTAGCTTAACTGAATGTAAGCCATAGTCAACACTCCAGTTAACCACTGATCAAAACACTAGTTGACTCAACTGAGCCCTAACTGAAGTTAGAGTGCAATAAATGACTGAGCATTAGAGGAAATTTCACCTCAAAATGGGCCTCCTAAAAAATTTTTATAAAATAATATTTATTAATTTTGGAGGAAGAAAGGAAAAAACCATTTTTTTGTTTGTATTTTCTACATATCTCCCCGTGTTTTTACTCAAATTTCAATCGAGAGAGCCCATTGGACGCGGAATTAAATTCCGCATCCAACGATTACCCACCCGGCATACTTTTGATGGACCCCGCTACCCCAAAAACAAGAAATACCTGAAAAAAAACGTGATGATGACATCATCATCACGTTTTTTCAGGTATTTCTTTTTTTTTTGGGGTAGCAGGGTCCGTCAAAAGTATGCCGGGTGGGTAATCGTTGGTTGCGGAATTTAATTCCACTTTCAACGATCTCTCTCGATTGAAATTTGAGTAAAAAATG
This sequence comes from Pseudotsuga menziesii, assembly GCA_001517045.1. Classification (NCBI taxonomy): domain Eukaryota; kingdom Viridiplantae; phylum Streptophyta; class Pinopsida; order Pinales; family Pinaceae; genus Pseudotsuga; species Pseudotsuga menziesii. The sequence goes on from LPNX010805024.1 coordinate 176,498, forward strand.
GGGAGATATGTCGAAAATACAAACAAAAAAAGTAGTTTTTTTATGATACCTATCCCCAAATTTATATTAAAAAGGTGTTTAAGACCTATACGGTATTTCAAATTTAAATCAATTTCATTGGCTAACACATGATGACATGGAATTTGAGTTAAAGATAAAAGGCCCATTTTGATTTGAAATTTCCTCTAATGTCTAACTGAAAGTAGGTCAGACACATGTCACAGCAAGCCATCCAACAAATGGTAGCGCTTCAATGACTTTAATGAACCCCGATGAGGTTAACTGAAGTGTAACTGAACATCAAAAGAGGTTGGAGGTGCCTCTGTTGACTCCAGTTCATTAAATAATCAATTTAATGATGGAGGGCGCCTTCACTGCTCTGTTTAACTGATTGTAAACATCAGTGAGCAATATGGGGCATTAATGACACTTAGATCACCCCTGGAGTGCTCCAATTAGCCTCCTCGAATGTAGGAAAAGGCTAAGTTATCCTCCTTAATTGAAGGTAGGCATGGGTGTGATCTAGCTGATGTCATCTAGTGCTCCTTTGATGTCAATTAAGTCAATAATACTTATGATAGTGGTTTAACTAGGCCAAATTGACCAAAAAGAGTGTGTATGGTGGTAAATGTCTCCAACACATAAGACATAGCACGTTGGAATGTGGCTCCAGCGTTCTTGAGGTCAAAGGTAAACTTCCTATAGGCGAAGGTTCCTCACGGGCATATAAATGTCATTTTATGTTGATCAGTGGACAATATCTCAATCTGATTATAGCTAGAAAAGACATCCATAAATGGGAAGATGCCACTTCCAGCACAATTATCAATAATCTGATCAATGTGTGGAGTCAAAAAATTGTCCTTAGGACAAGCTTTATTCAGGTCTCGGAAATCGATGCAGACTCGAATAGTTCCCTGCTTTTTGTTCACATGAACAATGTTCGATACCCATTCTGTCAAGGGTACAGGATAGATGAATCTTGCCTTCAGAATTTTTTTGACTTCGGCTTTGATAGCCGTAGCCTTCCCTGGATGGACTTGTCTTAATTTCTTCCTAACCGTTCTCGCTGTGGGTAGGTTTTTATCTCATGGAGTACGATAGATGGGTCTATCCCAGGCATTTCTTCATAAGACCAGGAAAAAATATCTCGGAATTCTTTAAAAAGTGCTCTATACTCTTAAGTTTCATCTATTGAACAGTTCTTCCCTATATGAAAATGTTCAATAGTTCCAAGCTTGACCGATATGTCGATTGGAGTTGTTTTGGTAATGTTGCATGAATTTCCTTCAAACTCAGAATATTGCAACAAGACAGGTGTTTTCGGAATGTAGACAATATCATTACCTAAGAGAGATAAAAAATCATTATCTACCGAACTGGTATTGGGGAGGAACGAGGATCTGTGATGATGATCCTCCCATACTAGTTCATTCGTACTCATAATCTCTATAATGGATTCATCTGACAGAAAAGTCTAGGAGAGAGAATCCATAGTAGGAAGAAAAGGTTCTAACCAGTAGGGCAGGTGGTAAGGATCTGAAGCCACAAGATGAAGATCATCTGTATGGACATCGGAAACGGATTGGATGGCATCATAAACTGCTTCATGCGGGCTTAGGGAGGATGATTCAACAACTTTCTTACCGTTGGGATCATATCCAAACATAGAGATCATATTGACGATCGTCATCTCTATGCTAGAAGGAGATGATGGGAACATGCCCATAAGGGTGGAGTCTTTCAGCATTCCTACCCCAATCGACTGATAAGGAGGAGGGGACTGACCTAGCAAAGGGATGTTATTCTCCATAGGGGTAGTAACATCTAGTGTATAGAAATCAAGTTGATAAATGGTCACAATATTTCCCAAATGTGGAAACTAGAGAGTTCTAAACACCGTCGAGGTGGCAACTATCATAGCATAAAACCAATTTCTTCCTAAGAGAAGATTGTAGTCTAATGGGGCGTCCATGACTTCCACTTGAATGGAAATATTTTTTCCCCCTAGTTCAACTGAAAGTGTTGGCATGATACTATGGGGTTGGGAACCTCTTCCATCAAAGGCTTTTAGGGTCGTCGGTTATTTCATAAGCTCGAGGGAGCCAATGGCTTTCTAATAGGATATAGAGACAAAAATGAGGTTGAAGCACCTTCATCTAGAACAGTCCTAAAGACCTTTTTCCTAACTACTTTTGTTACGATATGAAAATCGATTTGATGAGGTAATATAGATTTGTGATTCTCTGGGTTGAAGTGAATCAGATTCGTGTTATCTGGGTCCAGGGATCCTTAGGCAGTTAACAAGTTTTTGCATTATGTGGGACAACTTTGGAGTACTTCTAAGGTAGACATTGCACATGGTTCCTGAGCTAGGTCTTCAACAATATTATAAAACTGTGCAGCTTGGGCATTAGGGTTAAAAACAGCCTTCCTAAGAGTACTTTTGGGAGGACGCAAAATCATGTCGAGATTAGGCTTCTCGATAGTTAGGGGACCATTAGACAAGGATGCGGGAGAACCAATAGGAGGAGCTTTATCTGGAGAATATTTTTCATTTTTCTTCTCCTCGGGCTTGTCATATGACTGACTTTGAGTTGTTAAATTAACAATTTTCGACAACATCATTCGAATTTCCTCTATAGGACTAGAACTTCCCTTCTTAGACATGTGATCTACCAGTTGTTGTTGAGAAGGAAAAGGGTCAGTAAGAACTGTCGGTGTGGGGTTACTCTTTAAAAATTTGTTAATTTCATCAAGACGGGGATATTCCTTCATGAAATGGTCACCACCACACAATAGGCAAGGATATTTAACCTTCCTTTTTCCTTTATTGTCATTCTCCGGGGCCGTAGGCTTGGGATTTTCCTGTTGGTTTTCGGATTTCTTATTTTTTCCTTTTCCCTTTTTCTTACTACCAGATGATTACGTACTTTGGATAGCATTCACCTCAGCATAAATTGCAGGATTAGAAGGAGTGGTGGTAGAAGGACTGGGTTGTTTGGCAGGTTTTACCACTGACGAAGGATGGATTGAACTGATAACCCCATCAATTGGAGTTTTTGTAGGTGGCTTAGCTGGGTCCATGTTCGGATGAGGAGCATGAGGAATAAGGTCATACAAAGTTCCAGACTAGGAATACACCAAGTCCAAATACTGAGCACGACTAATAGCCTACTCTTCAATGACAACACCCCCCATAGCCACATCTCAGGAAATGGGTGGCAACAAAGAATTCATAAACCAATCAGCTAAAAGTTGGTCCGGGATAGGAGCTTTAATGAGCCTTCTCCGCCTTCTCCACTCATGGGTATGATCTGACATATGTGTGGAGGTATTTTGACATAAAGAGGTCAAAAGGTCTGTACCAATTTCATAGCGAATGGGTAGCTGAAAGTGTGTTAGGAAGACAATTGCCAAAGCACTAAAATCCACAAACGAATGTCGTGGAAGTTCGATATACCACTTCGCGGCCGTACCGGTCAAAGTGCGCTATAAGAGTCTCAATCGAATAGAGTCATCCGTCAAGGAGTTTGACGAACACCACAGATGGAAATTCATAACGTGATTCTTGGGATCATCTCCCTGCTTACCATCGAATTTTGGAATGTCCAACGGTAACTTGACTAGAATAGGGGGCCATGAAGGATTGTGTTGGATGGGGACATTAATCAACTTGGACAAATCAGGTAAGTCCAAAGTTGCTAGGAAAGGTAACTAACGATTCAGTTCAACATACTGATAGCATTGATAAGGCATGTAACCGTCAGTAGGACCATAGGTTGATTGATACACATGTTGTTGAGATGATGAACCTCCCGAATATGGACCTCCAAGATTAGGGCCTCCAGATCCACTAGGTCTAGTAGGCCAATTAGGAGGAGGACCGTTGGGACCTATGGGTCCACTGGGACCACCAGGACCACTAGGACTTCTAGGACCAATAGGGGACGGACCTCCAGGACCTCCGGGTCCACCGGGAGGAGGACCACCAGGCCCTCCGGGACCTTTAGGATCACCAGGCCCCCCAGGGGGAGGACCTCCATACGGAGGCTCTCCTGCACCTCCGGGACCACCAGGCCCCCCAAGGGGAGGACCTCTATAAAACGGCCCACCAGCACCTCCAATAGTATGAATAAGTATTCCTCCCAATGCTGGCATGTAGGACCAGTTGGGTTGCCACCATGGAGTAAAATTATTGCCATGATATTGAATTCTAGTGTAAGACATGCATGTAGGGGTAGGTTGATAATTCATATTTCCTACAGGTACTTGGTTTGCTGGGTAACCATACCCCCAGGAGGCTTGATTAACTACAATTTGTTCCCCCAAAGGCTGGCCTAAACTCAATGGAGGGTTAACTATATTTTATTGGTAGGAGGAACATAAACTGAGGATGGGCCTTCAGTAGAGGTATGTCTATTATGAGTAACAAATCCACTAGCTGGTAATGTAGATCGTGTATGGGGTTTCCACCCAGCATTAAAAGGTATTGATACAATTGGAGTTGAAGGTTTCCCCCCAACCATAGAAGACATGGGAGGACTAGAAATAGACCTAACATTAGCAACTGTAGGGTTAGAAGTTTGACCTAGGTGGTACAAAGTCTCAACAGGTTCAATAAGTTTCATAGAGTCATCCAGTGAACGATACCCAGCTTGCCAAGGATCCGTATTACGGGGAAGAAGAGCCAAAATAGGTTCTTTACGAGGCATGAGGGTTGCTAATATTGTATCTAATCTCTGCATTCTCTCTTGAAAATCACGTGCACGGTGAATAGATGCTTCAATTTGTCTATGCTCTTCTTTACTTGGTGAAGATTATTCGGGAGAGGGCTTATTTACCCCAAATGAGGCAATGCCCTATCCCATAGAAGTTCCCCAAAAACGGAGCATCAAGACCATAGTCTGGACGAACAGGACTATCAACACGACCTTCCACAAGAGCATGGAAAGACGTGTCAGCCATAGGAGGTTGTTGGACCAAGGGAGTGACTTAAGAAGCGAATTGGTCTCCGCTTTCTACAACCAAGTTCTCTTCCACATGGGAAGTAGTTGTAGCTCCTTGGTCGGTGGCTTCCATTGGACCTTCTCCTATGATGGGAGGAAAGTCAGGTGGCAATCCATGTGTTCTTCTGGACCATCTCAAATGAAACTCATCCAGATTGCATAGTCACTAATCTAACCTAGGGTTTCAAAACTAAGAAAAAACACACCAAAAAACTTTCTCCTACTCAAGCTACAGTCCAACAAGCAAATTCAAATGATAGGATGAGCTCAAATAGTCAGTCTCTCACCAGGATTGTCAAGTAGTTGAAACTCACGATATACCACAAGGGTACGTGCGTAGTAATCTCCTTGAATGTTGTTTTCGGTGTATTGCTCCACATAAGACAGCCCAAGGGTTTTTCTTAAATGGATCTCCTGATAGTGGGGTCTCCCGATATACTCAAGGTACATGGGATATTAAATTGGTAGTAGTGTTGTCTAATGCACAACCGTTCACAAGGGTCCTTCCGATATACAATCGAGTACGTGAAAGGGCGTTCAATATACCGACGATACGTGGAAGAACCACATGAGTCCCGAGTTGTAGTGCAGACAAATAATGATAGCTCCTACGTTTTACGACGCCCAAACACATCACTAACCTATCACTCAAATTTCTATACAATTTTTAGGCCTATAACTACAGTTAATTTTAAAGTGGACGATTAGGTGAATGCATGGAGTTTTGATAGAAATGTAAAACCATGCAAGTTCATTCACTTTACTGTTCAGAGTATGCCTAATTACGGGAAGGAGAGAGAGTGTTTTCTTTTCAATTTTTCTTTGAAACCAAAAGTTCCTCAAACAACTATACTAAAAATATTTTCTCGAGCATACAAGCAAACAACACTTCTTCAAATCAAATCTTTTGAAAGTAAATAGATGGAGTAATATCTCTTTTCCAAGAAGAAGAAAGACAAACAACAATCAAAAGTATAATCGGTATTTTTCAATTTTTTCTATTAAATTGGAAAGATCTAACTAAAACTACTTGTATTTTTTTTATTTTTGATGAGATGACTACATGAAATAAAGGGAAGAACAATGGAGATCTGAAATATTATGAAGCTAATCAGAAGGTCCAACAATTCATCCTAAAACAGTAATATAAATGAATCTCAACAAAGAAATTTTCTTTTTTTGGAGCGAAAAGAAGTTTTTCACACACTTAATGAAAAATAGAAACAAGCAAACCGATCAAATGAGTCTTTCTTTTCTGTATTATCCAATAGCAGGTAGAGATCTAATCTAGTCTAAAGCTTCCAAAAACTCCTTTCATAAAAACCAAACTTACAAGTAGTAGTAATGATGATCCTAACCTAGCCTTTCGATTTTAACAAACAAGCATTTACCACATAAAAAAGTTCATATTTCAATCACTCAAGTATTTGCAAACAAGCCTAGACAATGCCAACTGAACACACAAAATCCAAAAACCACAAATTTCTTTACAAAATTTTGAAAAATTTAAAGGTCTGGAAAACCTACCCAACACCACGCCGAAGGGGTCACTAACAGAGCGATTCTTGAAGCAGCACCACTTCTTGATTACAGAACTCAGGCAGTGGCACCGCCTATGGGTAACTGAGTGCAGGCAGTGGCACCGCTTATTTCCCAAAGCATACGCGCAGTTCCCTGTAAAAATCCAGAACAGAAGGAGAGCAAAAAAATCATTTAGAAGTTGCAAAAACAATATTAAAACTGATGAATCAATAGTAATGCAAAGCATATAAAGTCGAGGTGACTCAAATCTGAAGAGATCTGATGATTTCAAACCAAACTTCACTAAGTCAGATGGTAGATCTGACTGAAAAGATTGAAGATTGGAGCTTGGATTCAGACAAGTGTTTGAAGACTAAGGAAGATCAGATCAACTGAAGCTTGTATTCCCCAGCAGAGTCGCCAAATTTGTTATTAGGAATATCACACCTTCTGCGGACAGAAGTTGTTCCTCTGGTCTGAATGGTTCAGATCCAAAACAAATGAGTCACAACTAGGTCAGAAGACTCTCCCTAGAAACTATAGATGCCTGGAATAAGATCTCTGATGGAAGACCTGCATAAACACATCAAAACAAGACAACATCAAAGATACCAGAAAACTATCCATATATCCATATCAATGACTAAGGAATCTGATAATGCATATGTGAGATTATAACACAACATATATATGGGAAAGAAACCAACTTTGCATTAATAGATGAAATGAAAGAGTTTACAACCTTTTCACCTTAGTGTCAATGCACTCATTTAGAAGACTAACATATCATCCTCGATAGCTCCAACTTGCTTCTCTATGATCTCTGATGGATTAGGCCAGGATGTTAATTCAACACCATAACTTTACTCATTTCTTCTCCCCTCAACCATGGAGTATGAGCCTGGTTTTATAGGGCTCAAAGGGATAGGAATGGTTGAGAAATAGTTGGGTGAGGTGGCCATGAGATCCCCAAAGCATGGATCTCGAGCTTAACTAAACCAGGTGAGTAGGTATAAGGCTAGACACGAAGCTTTTGTTCTAGAAGCTTCGTGAAACCTCATTTTTTCACTTTTTACCAAGGGCACCGCTTATACTCCCTTACGACAAAGCAGTGCCAGGTGAGAACCGTGCCAAAAACAAAGGTGAAAGGCAGTGGCACTGCCTATCTTCCACATAACTCGAGCGGTGCTACATAAGGTACCACTTGTAAGCCTAAGGGAAAGAGCGTTGCTGGAGTTTTATACGTAGCATCAACATCTAAAGCACTGCTTTCACTTCAATTTTGGGATTGAGGGCAAATAAAGGTGTTAGAGATCTTATCACATGCTGGTGACAGGATTTGGCTATAACAACCCCCTCTAATCTATTATCCATACACTTGATATATTACATATAGTGCTAGGATTTTAGCTCTACAAAATGCGTACACGATATAGAACTACATAACGCGCTCGCATTTTGTAGTTATATAACGCGCTCGTGTTATAGAACTACATAACGTGCTCTCATTTTTCAAGTTTACAAGGGCGGGAGATGTAATTTGAATTTAAACATGCCAATTCACTTGTTCTCATGTCACCAATAGTCCTATGTGTATGGTTTGAATTTTGCTTCAGTAATACCAAACATGTGCTATGGTATATGATAAACCATAGCTAATTGAGCATTTCTTCCATTTTCTGAAGAAGTCATTGTTTACACACTCGTTACAGTATGCTACAGACAATCATTTTTGACGAAATCTTAAACATAAATAGCATTTTTTCTACAGATTCTAAATATGTAATTTTTATTCAAAAATATTATATATATATATATATTTTTTTTCAATTTCTATTGTGTCCTAACTCCTTAACTCAAAATACATGTTGTTATTTTTTTTCCATAACTTTTTCAATTCTTATTCGTTTTAATCAGAAATTATATGGTGCACTAGAAGACACTAAGTCATTGTTTACACACTCGTTACAGTATGCTACACACAATCATTTTTGACGAAATCTTAAACATAAATAGCATTTTTTCTACAGATTCTAAATATGTAATTTTTATTCAAAAATATTATATTTTCTTTTTTTTTCAATTTCTATTGTGTCCTAACTCCTTAACTCAAAATACATGTTGTTATTTTTTTTCCATAACTTTTTCAATTCTTATTCGTTTTAATCAGAAATTATATGGTGCACTAGAAGACACTAACCTCTACATTCTATAAAAAACTCATTTCATGATTATTTCATTAATACCTTCAAAGGCTGCACCCACAAAAGGAGTACCATTTTTCGAGGAATGATCACTTAGATAATTATAAAATAAAAATAAAAATTACTAATTTTATTTTCAAAAAATAGCGCTTCACTAGTGCTATATGTTCTCTACATGCCTGCAAATTTTTGTATCCTAAAACCATCGTTTAGGCCCTCAAAGGCTGCACCCACAAAAACATATACCTTATCATTTGCCTGAAAAATAAAAAAGTGTTTGTTAAAAAAATTGAAACTTGACATAGTTATAAAACTTTTCAATACTTAAACCTTATATATTTGGAAACGTGATTCATTTTCCTACATTTAATCTTATTTACTCAAAGGAAGATATTTTGTGTAAGTATCTCAAAAAATACAATTAAGTTGAGGGATGCCTGATTTTTCAGTTTTCTATTGCATCTAACGTGCAAAAAGTGACCCTCATTATCTTGCACTGACCCTATATCATTTGTTAGCTCCAATGCATCTATAATGTTCTTTCTTTTCTTGATTGTTGATTGTTCAATACAAGGTTTTCTTTTACATAATTTTAATGGGTTATATGAGTCCTAAACAATTAAGGTTTAACATTACAGGCAGTTCACTAAGTAGTCCAATTGATCAACATTTCTGGTAGACGAAATTAGTCGAGTTTCTTGATTTCAATACAAACACAAATCACTCCGTTACTAGCCAAGCCTCTGTCTTATCTAATATGTGAATTGAAAAGAAGTGAGTGATAGTAATTGGTAACAGAAGTACCATGCACGCGCGTGAATCCAATGGCATTGGGTAATTATTAGAAGTATTATAAATTGCTTTAACACTATTTATTTCATGATACATAATCCTAAATCACTTTTAGTGAGGCTTTTATTTTTTTCCAACAATGGTGTTTCTATTAGTTTTATATATTCAATCATTTTCATCTATTCATCTCAGAATTGGTAGGCGAAAAGTTGTTTGGCATTAAAACAAAAACATGTCTCAAAATACATATTAGCACAAAGGTATAGTTTGTGGTTGGATCACTTTGATAGAGATCAAATGGTTGAGAGATAGCTATGGAATCAAAGATCATTTGGAAACCTTTTTTTATTCATATTATTCTTCTATTTAAAAGGGTTCGATTCTGAGTTATCCATACTTTTTTATAATTGTTTATTTGAAATTTTGAACCACTTTTGTAGAATCAATGTGAACTTGCCTCATCTTTTTCCTTAGATGAAAAAACCATAACTTTAATCCACCCCAAATCTCAAATAAAAACTCCTATCCACTTAATAATTTATTAAAACCAATTAATATATATCTAAAACTAATTAATATATAAACATATTTATTAATTAGTTAATATATAAACATATTTATTAAAACTAATTAATATATGAACATATATGTACTTTAAATATACATATGTCCAGTATATACACGGGAGCTTACGTTGATTTAACTAAACAATTAATTTAATACTTGATTCGTACAACAGATACTTTGAGCTAGAGTGCATCCTTACATCTTAGAAAAAATAGGAATAAATAAATAAATGTTTTGCTGGGTGATTATAGTACAGGTTCAAATAAAAGTAAGGAAGGAATAATAACTCATAGAAGAGTGTAAAGAATATTAAAAAATATCAATGCATATTCACAATAAAATATAATCCCAAGGCTTTGTAAATCTCAAATCTCATTTACCAGATCACCTTTACGGTGCAGTTGTAATTTAATTAAATTTCAGTATACAAGGAATAGTTTTAAAGTGGGTTAAAGTTCAATATATATTTAAGGAGGAAATATTCATCGATGACTCATATGAGTTATTCACATATAATTCATTTCTTCCTCACCTAGTTTGTTAATGAGACGATTAATATTTTGATTGTGTAATTTAATTCTTAAATATATATATAATTTATTTTTTTATTATTAATTAGATGATTAACATTTTGACAGTGTAATTTAATTTTTAAATATGTTCTGTATAGTAATTAACTATTGCAACCAAAATTTATGTTCAACTTAAAATTTTAATAGTTGTATTTTAATTTTAATGATAGGTAAACATTTATTGTAAACATGTAATTCTCTAAAACTATGGAATTTATTTAATTCATAAACAATACTCAGTAATTATATTTAACTTTTTAATTAGGAATCAATATTCCATAACTATTTTAAAATTAATACTTCTAAGTTTACTGAATTATACTCTTTCATCTAGACATTGCCACTAGCTTTACTACTATTTATGAGTATTAGTTTTTTGCAATGAAAAGAATTGTTGAAGAAGTTGGTTTATTTTGCACTTGATGAATCACTCTTTCATCTAGACATTGCTACTAGCTTTACTACTATTTATGAGTATTAGTTTTTTGCAATGAAAACAATTGTTGAAGGAGTTGGTTTATTTTGCACTTGATGAATCATTCTTGATGTACATTTATATCTAGTAATGAAATATAATATGCATTTTACAACAAAGAAATTGAAGGTAAACCAACAATTGTTCTTATAAGTTCATAAAAAATATGGGTGGTAAGGAATATACAGTAGAGTCAATACAGTCTACCACACTAACCCACCTAATTTACATAACCTCCCCCATCGACGTATATTGCCTACTAACCCACTTAACCCATCTAATTCACAAGCTTACCTAGTTTACCTAACCTCTAATGCACCCCACTAACCTACCTAACCCATGCCTAACCTACTAAATTATTACACAGCATAACATATACTCATCGAGTAACCTAATAATCCACATAACTTGAAACATATACTTCCTAACCCACTTAACCCAACCTAAATAACTCAAACAACTGATATACCTTACATAATCTAATACGGTGCAACAAGTACAGTGCCATTCCAATAGTTAGGTTGCTTTCGATGGATGAGAAATAGCACAGCTCCTCCCATTGAATCGCCATAAGTAACCTGGTTTTTCCCCTATACTCTATGTTCTGTGTAAGATAGATCTTCATAAACCTAAATAATTTTTTTCTATTTTAGAACATCAAAGATATTGCAGTTATGTAACCATCCTAATTATACTTACCAGCGATCATGCTTCTGAATAATGTTACAGAATCCGTTACAAGGTCGTCAAAGCTTTTTATGTAACCTATACCAAATACTGTGTAGCCGGCATTTGCAAGCCTCACTCCAGTGTCTATGAATATGTCCAAGTGGGTTAATTAGTTTTGAAGATAAATTAAAAAGAATATTCCGGTAATGAGACTCTACAAAGTATTTTTGATTAATTCACAGCCTGTTCATTTTCATGTATAGTCCATGGAACCAAGATAACAACGGATAGACCCCGTCCAAGTGCCTTCCATGAAAATGCTTCACTCCATGCCATAGCCTACAAGCACAAAAAGAAAACAATACAATTAAACAAGAGAAACCCGATATCTTTAACAAATTTACACAATCACGAATCGATGGAATCGTGATTAAGGTCGTATCAAGATACAGACTCTGCACAGCGAGTTGAAAAACTATTTGATGCTGACCATCTGCATGTAAATAACTTTATTCCTCGCTAGCTTTGAATGAATTGCTCGGGAAAATTGCACGCCATGGGGTGATTTTCCAATCATATACAATACAAAAAAACCAAAAATTGTTATCATTTTGCTTTAAAATTCTCAAAACAAATTACAAAGTTGTCAAAATCGTCAAATTCTACAGGTTGTTTTGATTTTAAATTCTTGCACTGACAACGACGCCTGGGACGAGACTGTCAATGCAGTGGATGCAGCTTTGAATGTCACACTGAATATGTCAGAATATCAAAACAATGCAGATTGCAGAGATGTCAGTCTGTCACTAGCAGGTCCATTTGAAGCAATTCAGGTTGCAGAGATGTCAGTCTGTCATTAGCAGGCCCATTTGAAGCATGCTAAATATTGCTTGCCCGTTCATTTACAAAAAGTATTTTTGAATCATATGGTATGAAAACCTTTGAGAATTTGTCAGTGCAATGCAGTAGAGGCTGGTTGCATTTAAATCAGCTGGCCTAGTAGTGGGAAACACAAAACAAAAAAGAGTTCAGCTAGCATGTGATAACCAATAACAATTTTAAAAAATATGTTTTAAAAATTGTTTCAAAACAGTTACTTAACTTCTAAACTAATAATACCCTCTACCAAATACTATAGATGGATGACATAAGAATTTATGGAAAAATATCTCCTAAAATTACCATTGTTTATTTAATCCTATATAGTTTATAATGTCAATAAAGTTTAAAAATTACCATTGTGCCATCGATATATATATGAAGTACCAAATACTATAGATGAATGACATAAGAATTTATGGAAAAGTATCTCCTAAAATTACCATTGTTTATTTAATCCTATATAGTTTATAAAGTCAATATAGTTTAAAAATTACCATTGTGCCATCAATATATATATGAAAACAAAGGTTTCTTCACCTCACTTATCAAATTCTTATAATAGTGTTGATGAACCTTTAATGAAATAATTTATGGAGAAGTATTTGCCCAGATTGCACACGCCATTATTCACTTAATTTTATATATAATTTATGAAGTCAAATTAACTTTACAAAAGCCATTGTTATTTTAATTTTGTATATATCTTTTAAATTAGCGGAATCTCACTATTTTAAATGACTTGGGAAAGAAATCTCTTCACTTCACACTATCGATCATTCATTAAATTTTATATTAATAATCATAATTTTAATAAGATAATAAAATTAAAGTGAATAATAAAATTAGCTAAAAATCTCATTACACTATCCATCATTCATTAAATTTTATATTAATAATCATAATTTAAATAAGATAATAAAATTAAAGCGAATAATATAATTTGCTAAAAATCTCATTATTTAAACTATCCATCATTCATTTAATTTTATATATAATTGATTAATTTTATAGTTATCTTAGTATTTTGAATAAGATAATAAAATTGTAATCATGGTGACCATTGATCATTGTTTAAACATAATTTTGATTAAGAGCATGAATCCAATTCAATATTAACTCACCATAATTTGAATTTTGGTATAATTCAATATCTTGTTTTTGTCTACATCATAGAATTTTTTATAAAATAAAATGGAAATCAAACCATAATAGAGGGAAAATAGAAAAAAACAAGATTGAATATATTAAAAAATATACAAGTCCTTAGAGGTTGGGTTGTTGTCCATGTCTTTTACATAGTATCTAGTTGTCAAACAAGCATTAAAGTAGATCCTCCACTTATAAGTAAATGAGTTATCATAAAATATAAGACTAAATGAGAAAAAAAAAACATAGATATGATGAAATTAGGGTCCAATTCCTTTTAAATAAATATAGTTATTTAATGTAAAACCATAATTATGTATAGTTATTTAATGTAAAACCATAATTATGTATTGAATACATTAAAAAATATACAAGTCCAAGTCCTTAGAAGTTGGGTTGTTGTTTATGTCTTTTACATAGTATCTAGCTGTCAAACACCCTTTAAAGTAGATCCTTCACTTATAAGTAAATGAGCTATCATAAAATATAAGACTAAATAAGAAATAAAATGAAAAACAAAAATATGATGAAATTAAGGTTCAATTCCTTTTAAATAAATAGAGGTATTTAATGTAAAACCATAATTATATCTAGATATAGTTATTTAATGTAAAATCATAATTATGAACTTTTCCACACAAGGGTTTCTCTTGGTTATTTATTAGCATCTCAAAGTATTTGATGGCAATGAAGATCTAATGGTAACTTTAGGTTATTGTAAAGCTGAAAATACTCTAACTACATAGCTAAATACAATAATAAATATAAGAAAAAAAATGCACTAGCAAAGAAAGCAAAGTGAAAGAGAAAGCCAAAGGTGTCTAGGTGTCTATAAATACATAAATTTTTCAAGAGAGAAGCAAAGATAGATTTATAATTTAAGAATTTGGTGGGATAGTTTGGGTTATCATTATTATATACATTCTTAAGACTATTAAACTCCTTATCACACTATATTGATACTTTGTTTGTCCTTGAGAATGAAATGTTTAAGATAATTTCCAAATTTATTTTATAATTTGGTTTGTTATTTAAGCATTAGAGTTCAAGTCCTACTTCTGTTATATATTGATGTCTACACATATCAACTATTCATAGCACAACTTAAGCAGTAGCTTAATATTAAGTTTGAAGTGCAGGCTCTGATTTTCTTAAGCAATGACTTGGAGCCCATGAAGTATTGTCTAACGAGTCCTAAAATTCATTACAAAAATTTATTTGCTAGATAGGCACTATGATGTAATACGTTACAATTATTGCATAATTTGTATTTTGTAATTTGCTTGATTGTGGTTTTTTTGGTAATTTACTTGATTGTAATTTACAAGCATTGTGATTATTCATATTTGCTGGCATATTTGTTGGAAGATCTAGGTAAAAGGGATTTATTTAATCCCATTCCCCTAAGACCGATTTGAGTATGTTAGGTTGTCCCAATCAATGTGAAAAACCTTCAAATCGTTTTTGAAAAAGAAAAAGGATGGGTTCTTGGTGTACTATACCCCTCCATAAAGGGTGCAACGAACTAGGTTTGAGCATGCATGAATACCATCTTCTCTCTGTCTATTCTCCACTGGAGGAGACCCCGTTTACTAAGTAGAAATAATTGATAATGCAAATTATTAAGTTTACCAAGTTGTAATTTTGAGGAATAAGCAGCTTAATTTCGAAGATTAAGGCGTATGAGGAGATCAATGTGAATCGAACCCTAACCACGTAATTTTGCAATAATTAAAGCTTTGCAAGAATCAAACCAATATTGTGTTTGCATTAGTTTTGTTGAAACAGATATGTGTATTAACCATGCAAAAATGCCTCTGATAGCACAGTTCTATACATAGATTAATCAACAAAGTTCCCACTTTACGAGGGACAAAGTTCGGATCTCCATTTATGAGAAAGCCCACTAGCTGACTGATCCTAAAGCTAACATGTATTTAGATTTATCAATAAATTGTTTTTTTAATTGTTTGTGTTCTTATTGGGTCTGCACTCCAAAGATTAACGCCGGCCTCTCCAACAATATTGATTACATAAGTGTTGGATGTGACTCAACATTTAATATGATGATGACATCTCCATGGCTAACATTAACATTGAGAAAATTTCAATAAAACAAAAAACTTAAGAGGGAGCACCCCTCCTCTCATTAATTCCACGGGCCCTCTGACTGTGAAATCGTGATTTCCAAGGTGAGGATGAATAATTGCAAATAATTACAACATTTATTTTGTCACCAACTTAGATTAGAATTATTGTAAGTATATTTATTCTCATTTATTTAATTATAACATTTATTTTGTCACCAACTTAGATTAGAATTATTGTAAGTATATTTATTCTCATTTATTTAATTATAACATTTATTTTGTCACTATCTTGGATTAGAATTGGTGTACCTATATTTATTCTCATTAAAACATACAACATGTTAGTTATTAATTCATTTTAATTATTAAATACTAATACTATATGCATATCCATTGATTTCTATGTTTCTACTAACATGTTTTTTTTCCTATGAATTATATGAAAATCATATGAAGTTGTGAGAAATAATGGAAGAATCGTAATGCATATTTAGTCATCACTAAGAAGCATGAAGAGGCGAATGAAAAATTGCAGCCTCCTATAAACATGAATGTTAATCAATAAAATAATTTGAAATGAATGTTGATGAATAAAATAATTTATTTTATCAAGCATTAGAGAGATAAATAAATGTTAACTGATAAAATAAAATAAAATCTAGATAAATGAATGTTGAAATCTTTTTTTCAATAAAGTGATCAAGTGAAAATCCTCATTACTCGAAAATTGCTAGTTTACTATGAAGTTAACCACATATGGAAATGTCTGGGGCATTGCCACCATGTGGCTCTTGTTATTAACATGCAACAATTTCCATGACAAAATATGAAAATAGAATAATTTTCAAATAGAGGATATCCTTCATTCTGATCAGTCTAAGATATTTACAAAGGGGCCTCTATGAAATAAATGATATTTGGTAATGAAGGAACAAAAAAAAACATGGTAGTGATCCATAAACAATATTCTATCATAGAGAGAGCATGTCAAAGTCATAAAAGCAAGCTAAAAGAATGTCAAAGTCATAAAAGCAATCTAGTATTTCCAGCATGTGTCTCTAGAAAAATTATATTGTTGAAGGTCACAATATTCATAATTACAACTAATACTATGAAAGATACCTTAAAACTAGTTTGTGGCACGAAATGGTACTTGGATGCTAGACTCCACGTAGAAAGATGCAAAAAAATGACAACTTCTAAATCTACACTTGTTAATCATGTAAAACTTATCTTAATTATTCATTGTTTGTAGCAGCCACTTACCCACTATTTCCACCATTGCATTCCTCGTTGTTGATGTCTTTGATTGTCTCTCTAAATCCTTTCCCAAATGTTATGGCCAAGTGACATTCGATGTTCTTTGTCCAAAACCACACGATCATCTTGAATGAGATGGTGGTGTCCTACCACACCTTTTCTAGGTTATCCATCCCATCGAACCCAATGCTTTGCCTTACTACTTCATAACTGTAACTTATGCATGTCATTAATAATCCAACTTATTTGGTTTCTACTAAATCACAAGTTACCGGTATAACTGGTTTGTAGGCTATTGGATATACTCTTGGGAGGTTGTTGTTACAATCCAACCTATGTCATAAATGTTAGATATTCCAATTACAGAAGATAACACTTCTATGATTAGAAAAAGTAGAGTCACTTGATCGATTAATATGCACCAGTTTACCTGGATATACCCATGCCCATGGTAGCTCTTCCCACTCATACAAGGCCACATGCTTAAACTGTGACAGTAATTTGATGAAGGGTTTATCTCATTGATGTAGCACAGTCCTATCACAAAAATAAGTAGGTAAAATTTTGTCATTGATGAAGGAATTGAAGTTAGATTATAGATAGAGCATAATATAATATATATAGCTCCATTTTTGTGCATTACATTAGTGAAGAAGGAAGCAAGCTCTCTCTTCTAGACTTTGTTGTAACTGGTGATGCCAAATCCAAAATATGCATTGGCAGCTAAAATGAAATCCTTGTAAGTGTAAAATCCTTTTCCCTCACAGGAGATACCATCTCTGTTAGCAAGGCCATTGAAGAAATTCTAGGAAATCATAGTCCCCGTGTTTCCACCTCCATTATGTGGAGATCCTCCATTGAGTTGTAACAAGGGCCTCTCTAGCATCCATTAATGGGATGGGTCATCTATTTCTTGGAGATCACTTAGCTTTGTTTCCTACTTTGGAATATGGTGAAAGGAGGATGAAACTAAGAAGCAGGATGAACCCAAGGAGGAATCATGGTTTCACTATTTCCAAATAGAGGACTTTTGGACAAGGATCATTGTTGACTTGCAGGAAGTTGAAAATTTGAAGTTAAGGAAACTAAAATTTGATGGAAAAGTAAGCAAAATGTTTGTCACCAAGATAGATGAAATAAAATTTGATTGGAAGAGTACGTAAAATGATTGCCATGGAAAAAAAGGGAAGAATAAGTAACTTTCCTATTAGTATTTCTACAATTTGTGATTTGGGTGCAATGTTTTGTGGTCTTCTTCAGCAAAGTATAATGGTTTCTCTCACAGATTATCTTCAGTAATTGAACCACTTATGCTATGAAACGTGAACTTTATTCTAAGAACGAGAACTCTAGGCATAAAAATGATGTTTTTGGAAAAAAAACACCAAAAGCACCCCAAATAGAAAAGTGTTGATACCATTATACATGATTTTTTTTCGTGGTTAAAAATAGAGCCATGGCCTAAACATCCCATACCGTTGTTTACAAAAAATTTAAAATCAACCCCTAAATTGGAAAAATCTTTTTTTTCTCCAAAAGATAAATTACAACTTTTTTTAAACTTGCATATTAAACAAACAAAAATATTTCATAAATAATTTCACCGCTCTAACCATATAAAATCAAAGAAATTATGATGTGATTCATAATTGAATCATATATTAGACCATACAAGAACAAATGACTCATATAAATATTCAAAATCTCCTTCAAGGTTTCAATTACAAACATCATACTAATAGAAAAGATCTAAAACGTTTCATTTGAAATTATTCAAATTCATCCATGGAATCTGCCACCCCATCAGAATCTACATTTTCTGTGGATGAAGGATTGGAAGAAGATGTAGATGATCCATATTCTTCTCTATTATCAAAGGGTGCACTCTTTGATTCTACATCTATGCCCATCATTTCAGTTGGCATATTCCTTGTGGATCTACGGCTTGGTTTAGCAGAATCTCATCATGGTACTTCTTCTTTTGGAAGGAACTTCTTGATAATCTCTATAGTCTTGGAGAGAAGAGTTTCTTTATTTTTCAACTTGAAATCATAAACAAGTATATCAACTTCCTCTAATTTCAAGATGTTAATGCGACGACGATTTATTTTTTTACCCTTTCTTTTTCTCTTTCGGCAAACCCTTTTCTCAACCACCATCTCTGCCTTTCACACACCATCAAATGGGTATGTATCTATTGCATACCAATGTAATTCTATTGATACTACTTCTTAATATTCTTTATTAAGCTTCATAACTTTCGCAATCCAGAAAGGATAATCATGAGCATCATCTGTAGACAAAACTGCAATCATGCAACCCTCCTTGATATCTTGTACTGAGCCCCTGTAAAGGTATTCCAACTCTCTACGCTTTGCAAATGATCTTCTAGAGCCAATATACATTTCTCTTTCCTCACCTTGAGGTTCAACATTTGTTTCCTCATTTTCATTTGATACTCTTTGTGTCCATGTAAATGGATACTTCAAATATATATCTCCATTTGTAGAGTTTGAAATTATGTCACATTTCTCCATGAAAAAAGACTCCCACCAAACAGAATCAACAACATCAAAGTACTCATATGCCATCTTTGATAGACTTTTTTATTTCTTCCAAGCATTGAGAAGAATCAGCATCCCTATTGTGTCACCTTACATTATGAATTTCTGAATATTATTGCAATAACAATAAATTTGAAGCATACATTTAACAATTTGGGATGAATTTCAAAAATTCCAAACCCGATGAAGGCCCCCATTATGTGCTAGTTGAGTAGTTCTTGCCCTACAGTAGTGTTTTTCCATCAATCTTTTTTATACGAAATTTATGTTGAAATCTAATGTCATTAATTTTTTCAATGCACCTTTTTTCACCATGAGATACAAAAATAAATCTTCGCATGTCAACAGTTTCTTCCAATTTTTGTACAACAGGTTCTGATTGGTATGATTTCCTTACAATTTCAATAAATGATGGCAGGCTCTCGACTTTCTTCCTCCTCGATGTCCTTGAAAAATGGATGAACATTTGATCAATATGATCATGTGTATGCCCAACAAGAAGGAAACCAACTTCTAATTTTTTTTAAATTCCCAATTCAACAAGCATGTTTAGATAAGCAAACATGACCTGATTTTTGTTTTCTCGGTTTGCGTTGTCCAATTGCAAATATAGAACTTTAGGAAGATCACCATGCCAATGAGAAGGGACATGATGAATTATGGTGATGGTCAAATTTGCATCATTGTGAATATTTGGAGTTCTAAATTAAACCCTTGGAAACATTTCACAATTAAAAACCACACACCCAACCAAGTGAAACTAAATAAAATTTTCCTCCTTTAAATTCTTTGGCACATGAACACAATGTGGAAAGAGTGTTTTTTTTTGGATCAGTTCCATCAATTATGAAACTCATATACTTATGTGGAGAATCATAACACTTCCTGCGATGTTTGTACAAATTTTGTCGTTCATTTGATTGTTGATTGTGGTGTTCTTGTAGTGAATTGATTATGGAATCTACAAATAACATAAAAATATATATATTGATAACTAGTTTTCATAATTGACATTTATCTCTTTCTATCCCTTTTGATCTATCCCTTCTTTCTTTAAGAGAATCCCATGTACTGCAGATAATCCTTGACCTCTTTGGAATGTGTACATTGTTGAACTTATTTTTCCATAGTCTTGTGAAATATGCATACTGATGAAGTTTCCATTTCCTTGACCACCTTGAGCATAATCCTTGTATAAGTTGTATATTTCTTGTGTTGTGAAATTATCTGGAATGTGCATTGTTTCTCTATTTGGCATACTCTCTCCATTCTTGGAAAAGAAATCATGCATCTATTATATTGCAATGTGTGTTGATGGTCCAATAATTCGTCCATGATAATCACCAGAATAAAATGTTGGATCCTTTTCTATTCTTGTTTGGATTCTTGATAATATAAGATTACCAATTGAGCGAATCCTTTTGAATGCCTTTCTACAAAAAAGAACATTTCCAATGCGATAATCATAACGTGTCCTTGTAGAAATCATACACCCCACTAAATATGAATTTTTCATGCTTTTGTTCATTGATAAATACACATTCATTTTCTCCAAGGCATAATTGTAGCCTATACCCTTCAAACAATTGTTGCGGCAACACTCACTTGAAATCAAATAAGTAATGGAACTTGTAGTTGTGAGCAATTCTTTCCTATACCTTGTATAACTGGAATGCTTTGGATTGACATAAAAAGGTCTAGTCCTACACTTAATCCTGCTAATTGTTGGATTATGTCTCTGCCTTTCCTGGACCATTATGTCTGCAACAACAACCTCATTAAAATGAATGTTTTCATTATGAGTAATATGAACCCTATCATTGAAAACATGATCATGAAATTCAATATGAAAATGATTGTCATGATCAGTAATAAGTTGATCACTTGTGGACATATCAATGTGACCATCAACACTATTGGTGCCACTAAATTCTCATTGAAAGGGAACTCTTGAGATTCAACCGTTTGACATCATTTGTACCTGTAACATCCTTACTTGGAGGAGAATCATTGTCTTCATCATCAACAAAATTATCATCGATGTCATTGAAATCCTCGCTTGGAGGAATATCATTGTCGGTGCCATTGAAATATTCACTTGGAGAAATTTCATCATCGGTGCCATTGAAATCCTCGCTTGTAGGAAATCCATTATCGGTGCCAAGAAAATCCTCGCTTGGAGGAAAATCATCATTAGTGCCATTGAAATCCTCGCTTGAAGGTGACTCATCATCGGTGCCATTCAAATCCTCACTTGGAGGAAAATTATCATCATTGCCATTTGCATCCTCGCATGGAGGAAACACATCATCAGTTCCATTGAAATCCTCGCTTGGAGGAAAATTATCATCACTCCCATTGACATCCTTGCTTGGAGGAAACTCATCATTAGTTCCATTGAAATTCTTGCTTGGAGGAAAATCATCATCATTTCCATTGACATCCACACTTGGAGGAAACTTGTTATCATTTCCTTTGAAATGGTCGCTTAGAGGAAAATCATCATCATTTTCATTGACATCCTCACTTGGAGGAAACTCGTCATCAGTTCCATTGAAATAATCACTTACAAGAAAATCATCTTCACCATTATTGAATTTTTCGTTCTCACCAAAATCATCATCTATCCCATTAAAATCCTCACTTGGATGAAATTTATCACCAGACCCATTAAAATCCTCATTGGGAGGAAAATCATCATTTATCCCATTAAAAGCATTGCAGTTAGGAGTAGAATTATCATTGGTACCATTAAAATCATTGCTTGAAGGAAAATCATCATTCGTCCTACTAGAATCCTTTATATGAATAAATCCATCATCATTATTGATGCAAGCATGCTCACCAAAATCATCATTAGTCCCATGAAAATCCTCGCTTTGAGGACAATCATCATTGGTCCCTTGAAAATCCTCACTTGGAGGAAAATTGTCATCATCTTGCATATTGTCTTTAGGATCCCCACTTGGAGAAAGATATTAATCATCATCATCATCGTCACATTATTTCCCTTCATTACTGTTGCCTTCAAAATCTTTCGAATTTGGAAGTTCTTGAACAACATGTTTGATTCCATTTCTTGCATTGTTGATATCTTGGCTAGATGAACAATACAACTCTTCATTGACATTGGAATTTAATTCAGATGAGTCCATGTATTCTCAATAAAAGATAGAATTATAGAAAAATATTAATAGAGAAGACAATGAACTTTTACCATAGACCTCACCAAAAAGTAGAATGGTGCAAATGTCAATCAACCATCTTATAGCTATGAGCCTTGGAATTCCCCTCCAAAAAATTCACTCCAAATTTTTCCCTCCAAAACTTACCTCCACAATTTTCGTTCAAAATTTCCCCTCCAAAAATTCCCTCAAATTATATAGCGCACATTTTAAGCACATTCATAAAACTAGTAAAAAAAGAAATTTATGATAAAAAAAATATGAAATAATGTATTAAATAGTTACATATTTATATCCCCATACATATAAAACCAGTGAAGTTTTGTGTAAATTTTTATATATGCAATATGTAATAAAGTAATGGTTATTTACCTTTTCTTTTAATCCAACATTCATAAAACGATTAATGTTAAACCTAATTTAGGCTATACAAATCATTTAGTTTTCCTACTATTCATCATTGAGTTTGGAGATATTTACTAACAATTTCAAGGTTATTTTTTTTCTTTTTTTAATAAATAGGTTAGTTTTTTTTTCTTTTTTAATAAATAGGTTAGATTTTTTCCATTTTTAATAATCAGGTTTTTTTTCCTTTTTTAATAAATAGGTTAGTTTTATAGTTAATTTGACAATGATAGTTTTATGGTTTTATTAAGTTTGCATTCATTATTTCATGGTTTTATTGATTTTTCATTTGTACATTCTTAAAAGTGGTAAAGTTAAACCTAATCTATCTTATAAATTAATTCTTGTTTGGACTTTGTAGCAATTCACAAAGGGATTTAAAGAAGAATGAGAATATTCCAGAGGAGCTTCTAGCAGTTTCAAGAGAGGAGGAGGCTCTACCATTTTTCGAGTTAGTTATTTTATTTTTTTCCTGTAAATAAATTTTTTTTTGTGAAGGGGTGTAGTGTTAATTGAAGGAAGATCTACTCCCTATCCTGTGATTTGTAGTTTTGATTATTTTTTATTTTTTAAACACCCCTCCCCCTTTCTAACCTCTTAAACCCTAACAACATTGCATTTAAAAAAATAAAAAATAAAAGATACAATATAAATCCTCCCAACCCATTTAGCCCTCTAAAAAAACATTATACTAAAAAACATTTAAAAAAAAATCAAACTCCCCAAATAAATTTACCCCCCACAAACATTATTAAAAAATTAAAATTAAAAAAACACTAAAAAAACCCTCCCTCTCCCTTCTCCCTCCCTAGTTACTCCCTTCTCCTCGCCCGTGCTCTTCTCCTTTTCCCGCTCCCTTCTCCTCATCCTCCTTCGCCGTTCCCTCCTCCTCCCCCATGCACCCCTCCACCTTCCTTTCATTCCACTTCCCCTTCCCTCCCTTCCCCCGTACACTCCCTCCACCTCCTCCCTCCTCTCCTCCCCCACGTGGCTCCCTTACCCCATGCCCTCCACCTCCTCCCTCCTCTCCTTCCCCCGTCACTCCCTTCCCCCATTCCCTCCCCTCCTCCCTCCTCCCTTCCTCCCCCCTATATTTATGTCCACCCTCCTCCCCATCTACCTCCCCCTTCCACCTCCTCTATTGTCACATTAAGGGGAGCGTCACTCCCTTGGGCGCCAAAGGGATGCCCCTCATTGGCAGTGCAATGCTTAGTGAGGGGAATCCCTTTGGATCCCAAGGGAGAAAAGCTCTGCTCCCACCTCCTCCTCCGCCACCACTCCTTCCACGTTCCCCACACACCCCTCCAACTCCTCATTACTTCCAATTCCCTCTTCCCTCCTCCTCGTGTGGCCCTCCACCTCCTACCCCCCCCCCCCCCCCCCCCCCCCCCCCCCCCCCCCCCCCCCCCCCCCCCCC
>LPNX010805024.1:202590-225024 GCA_001517045.1 Pseudotsuga menziesii
TGAGGTACAAAAACTATTTATGCACAAGTGAAACAAGCGAATACCTTTGCAAAAAATCGATATTGTTTGAACGTTTCAAAATATAATGTTCAAGAAGCTTTCACACCCTTCTTTGAAGGGGTTGTGCATGATATTGAAAGCGTGAGAGTAAGTTTCAATATTGAGATTTTTTCTAAAAAAAAATTCACAATAAACCAACAATTGTCCTCATAAACATAAAAAATATGGGTGGTAGGGAATATACAGTGGAGTCAATATAGTCTACCACACTAACCCACCTAATTTACATAACCTCCCCCATGGACCTATATTGCCTACTAACCCACTTAACCCATCTAATTCACAAGCTTACCTAGTTTACCTAACCCCTAATGCACTCCACCAACCTACCTAACCCATGCCTAACCTACTAAATTATTACACAGCATAACATATACTCATCCAGTAACCTAATAATCCACATAACTTGAAACATAAACTTCCTAACCCACTTAACCCAACCTAAATAACTCAAACTGATATACCTTACATAATCTAATGTACCATATGCTACATAAATCTAATTGAGCTAAAATTCCCAATCCACCTAACATACTATATTAACCTAAATGGCACAACTCCTCCCATTGAATCGCCATAAAGTAACCTGGTTTTTCCCACTTACTCTATGTTCTCTGTAAGATAGATCTTCATAAACCTAAATAATTTTTTTCTATTTTAGAACATCAAAGATATTGCAGTTATGAAACCATCTTAATTATACTTGCCAGCGATCATGCTTCTGAATAATGTTACAGAATCCGTTACAAGGTCATCAAAGCTTTTTATGTAACCTATACCAAATACTGTGTAGCCGGCATTTGCAAGCCTCACTCCAGTGTCTATAAATATGTCCAAGTGGGTTAATTAGTTTTGAAGATAAATTAAAAAGAATATTCCGGTAATGAGACTGTACAAAGTATTTTTGATTAATTCACAGCCTGTTCATTTTCATGTATAGTCCATGGAACCAAGATAACAACGGATAGAGCCCTTCCAAGTGCCTTCCATGAAAATGCTTCACTCCATGCCATAGCCTACAAGCACAAAAAGAAAACAATACAATTAAACAAGAGAAACCCGATATCTTTAACAAATTTACACAATCACGAATCGATGGAATCGTGATTAAGGTCGTATCAAGATACAGACTCTGCACAGCGAGTATAAAAACTATTTGATGCTGACCATCTGCATGTAAATAACTTTATTCCTCGCTAGCTTTGAATGAATTGCTCGGGAAAATTGCACGCCATGGGGTGATTTTCCAATCATATACAATACAAAAAACCAAAAAATTGTTATCATTTTGCTTTAAAATTCTCAAAACAAATTACAAAGTTGTCAAAATCGTCAAATTCTACAGGTTGTTTTGATTTTAAATTCTTGCACTGACAACGACGCCTTGGACGATACTGTCAATGCAGTGGATGCAGCTTTGAATGTCACACTGAATATGTCAGAATATCAAAACAATTCAGAATGCAGAGATGTCAGTCTGTCACTAGCAGGTCCATTTGAAGCAATTCAGATTGCAGAGATGTCAGTCTGTCATTAGCAGGCCCATTTGAAGCATGCTAAATATTGCTTGCCTGTTCATTTACAAAAAGTATTTTTAAATTATAGGGTATGAAAACCTTTGAGAATTTGTCAGTGCAATGCAGTCGAGGCTGGTTGCATTTAAATCAGCTGGCCTAGTAGTGGGAAACACAAAACAAAAAAGAGGTCAGCTACCATGTGATAACTAATAACAATTTAAAAAAATATATTTTCATCAAAACAGTCACTTAACTTCTAAACTAATAATACCCTCTACCAAATACTATAGATGGATGACATAAGAATTTATGGAAAAATATCTCCTAAAATTATCATTGTTTATTTAATCCTATATAGTTTATAATGTCAATAAAGTTTAAAAATTACCATTGTGCCATCGATATATATATGAAGTACCAAATACGATAGATGAATGACATAAGAATTTATGGAAAAGTATCTCCTAAAATTGCCATTGTTTATTTAATCCTATATAGTTTATAAAGTCAATATAGTTTAAAAATTACCATTGTGCCATCAATATATATATGAAAACAAAGGTTTCTTCATATCACTTATCAAATTCTTATAATAGTGTTGATGAACCTTTAATGAAATAATTTATGGAGAAGTATTTGCCCAGATTGCACACGCCATTATTCACTTAATTTTATATATAATTTATGAAGTCAAATTAACTTTACAAAAGCCATTGTTATTTTAATTTTGTATATATTTTTTAAATTAGCAGAATCTCACTATTTTAAATGACTTGGGAAAGAAGTCTCTTCTCTTTACACTATCGATCATTCATTAAATTTTATATTAATAATCATAATTTAAATAAGATAATAAAGTTAAAGTGAATAATAAAATTAGCTAAAAATCTCATTACACTATCCATCATTCATTAAATTTTATATTAATAATCATAATTTAAATAAGATAATAAAATTAAAGTGAATAATATAATTCGCTAAAAATCTCATTATTTTAAATGAGTGAGAAGAGAAGTTTCTTCACTTTAAACTATTCATCATTTATTTAATTTTATATATAATTAATTAATTTTATAGTTATCTTAGTATTTTAAATAAGATAATAAAATTGTAATCATGGTGATCATTGATCATTGTTTAAACATAATTTTGATTATGAGCATGGATCCAATTCAATATTAACTCATCATAATTTGAATTTTGGTATAATTCAATATCTTGTTTTTGTCTACATCATAGAATTTTTTATAAAATAAAATGGAAATCAAAACATAATAGAGGGAAAATAGAAAAAAACAAGATTGAATATATTAAAAAATATACAAGTCCTTAGAGGTTGGGTTGTTGTCCATGTCTTTTACATAGTATCTAGCTGTCAAACACGCATTAAAGTAGATCCTTCACTTTTCAGATGGAAAGATCCACGGGAAACCCAGCAATACTTCCCCACATTAGTGGATGGTAGAGGTGGTAAACCGCCAGCCATCCTCACAGAAGGCCCAACCCCAAAGGACTCAAGGCTCGAACCCGTGACCTCTCTCCGAACCAAGAGAGTGTGCGCACGTCTTACGAATTAAGCTAACCCTAGGGGCTTTTCAGATGGAAAGATCCACGGGAAACCCAGCAATACTTCCCCACATTAGTAGATGGTAGAGGTGGTAAACCGCCGGCCATCCTTGCAGAAGGCCTAACTCCAAAGGACTCAAGGCTCGAACTCGTGACCTCTCCCCGAACCGAGAGAGTGTGCGCACGCCTTACCAATTGAGCTAACCCTTGGGGCTAAGTAGATCCTTCACTTATAAGTAAATGAGTTATCATAAAATATAAGACTAAATGAGAAAAAAAAGCATAGATATGATGAAATTAGGGTCCAATTCCTTTTAAATAAATATAGTTATTTAATGTAAAACCATAATTATGTATAGTTATTTAATGTAAAACCATAATTATGTATTGAATACATTAAAAAATATACAAGTCCAAGTCCTTAGAAGTTGGGTTGTTGTTTATGTCTTTTACATAGTATCTAGCTGTCAAACACCCTTTAAAGTAGATCCTTCACTTATAAGTAAATGAGCTATCATAAAATATAAGACTAAATAAGAAATAAAATGAAAAACAAAAATATGATGAAATTAAGGTTCAATTCCTTTTAAATAAATATAGGTATTTAATGTAAAACCATAATTATATCTAGATATAGTTATTTAATGTAAAATCATAATTATGAACTTTTCCACACAAGGGTTTCTCTTGGTTATTTATTAGCATCTCAAAGTATTTGATGGCAATGAAGATCTAATGGTAACTTTAGGTTATTGTAAAGATGAAATTACTCTAACTACATAGCTAAATAAAATAATAAATATAAGAAAAAAAATGCACTAGCAAAGAAAGCAAAGTGAAAGAGAAAGCCAAAGGTGTCTAGGTGTCTATAAATACATAAATTTTTCAAGAGAGAAGCAAAGATAGATTTATAATTTAAGAATTTGGCGGGATAGTTTGGGTTATCATTATTATACACATTCTTAAGACTATTAAACTCCTTATCACGCTATATTGATACTTTGTTTGTCCTTGAGAATGAAATGTTTAAGATAATTTCCAAATTTATTTTATAATTTGGTTTGTTATTTAAGCATTAGAGTTCAAGTCCTACTTCTGTTATATATTGATGTCTACACATATCAACTATTCATAGCACAACTTAAGCAGAAGCTTAATATTAAGTTTGAAGTGCGGGCTCTGATTTTATTAAGCAGTGACTTGGACCCCATGAAGTATTGTCTAACGAGTCCTAAAATTCATTACAAAACTTTATTTGCTAGATAGGCACTATGATGTAATACGTTACAATTATTGCATAATTTGTATTTTGTAATTTGCTTGATTGTGGTTTTTTTTGGTAATTTGCTTGATTGTAATTTGCAAGCATTGTAATTATTCATATTTGCTAGCATATTTGTTGGAAGATCTAGGTAAAAGGGATTTATTTAATCCCATTCCCCTAAGACCGATTTGAGTATGTTAGGTTGTCCCAATCGATGTGAAAAACCTTCAAATCATTTTTGAAAAAGAAAAAGGATGGGTTCTTGGTGTACTATACCCCTCCATAAAGGGCGCAACGAACTAGGTTTGAGCATGCATGAATACCATCTTCTCTCTGTCTATTCTCCACTGGAGGAGACCCCGTTTACTAAGTACAAATAATTGATAATGCAAATTATTAAGTTTACCAAGTTGTAATTTTGAGCAATAAGCAGCTTAATTTGGAAGATTAAGGCGTATGAGGAGATCAATGTGAATCGAACCCTAACCTCGTAATTTTGCAATAATTAAAGCTTTGCAAGAATCAAACCAATATTGTGTTTGCGTTAGTTTTTTTGAAACAGATATGTGTATTAACCGTGCAAAAATGCCTCTAATAGCACAGTTCTATAAATAGATTAATCAACAAAGTTCTCACTTTACGAGGGACAAAGTTCGGATCTCCATTTATGAGAAAGCCCACTAGCTGACTGATCCTAAAGCTAACATGTATTTAGATTTATCAATAAATTGTTTTTTTAATTGTTTGTGTTCTTATTGGGTCTGCACTCCAAAGATTAACGTCGGCCTCTCCAACAATATTGATTACATAAGTGTTGGATGTGACTCAACATTTAATACGATGATGACATCTCCATGGCTAACATTAGCATTGAGAAAATTTCAATAAAACAAAAAACTTAAGAGGGAGCACCCCTCCTCTCATTAATTCTACGGGCCCTCTGATTGTGAAATCATGATTTCCAAGGTGAGGATGAATAATTGCAAATAATTACAACATTTATTTTGTCACCAACTTAGATTAGAATTATTGTAAGTATATTTATTCTCATTTATTTAATTATAACATTTATTTTGTCACTATCTTGGATTAGAATTGGTGTACCTATCTTTATTCTCATTAAAACATAGAACATGTTAGTTATTAATTCGTTTTAATTATTAAATACTAATACTATATGCATATCCATTGATTTCTATGTTTCTACTAACATGTTTTTTTTTCCTATGAATTATATGAAAATCATATGAAGTTGTGAGAAATAATGGAAGAATCGTAATGCATATTTAGTCATCACTAAGAAGCATGAAGAGGCGAATGAAAAATTGCAGCCTCCTATAAACATGAATGTTAATCAATAAAATAATTTGAAATGAATGTTGATGAATAAAATAATTTATTTTATCAAGTATTAGAGAGATAAATAAATGTTAACTGATAAAATAAAATAAAATCTAGATAAATGAATGTTGAAATCTTTTTGCCAATAAAGTGATCAAGTGAAAATACTCATTACTCAAAAATTGCTAATTTACTATGAAGTTAACCACATATGGAAATGTCTGGGGCATTGCCACCATGTGGCTCTTGTTATTAACATGCAACAATTTCCATGACAAAATATGAAAATAGAAGAATTTTCAAATAGAGGATATCCTTCATTCTGATCAGTCTAAGATATTTACAAAGGGGCCTCTATGAAATAAATGATATTTGGTAATGAAGGAACAAAAAAAAACATGGTAGTGATCCATAAACAATATTCTATCATAGAGAGAGCATGTCAAAGTCATAAAAGCAAGCTAAAAGAATGTCAAAGTCATAAAAGCAATCTAGTATTTCCAGCATGTGTCTTTGGAAAAATTATATTGTTGAAGGTCACAATTAATACTATGAAAGATACCTTAAAACTAGTTTGTGACACAAAATGGTACTTGGATGCTAGACTCCACGTAGAAAGATGCAAAAAAATGACAACTTCTAAATCTACACTTGTTAATCATGTAAAACTTATCTTAATTATTCATTGTTTGTAGCAGCCACTTACCCACTATTTCCACCATTGCATTCCTCGTTGTTGATGTCTTTGATTGTCTCTCTAAATCCTTGCCCAAATGTTATGGCCAAGAGACATTTGATGTTCTTTGTCCAAAACCACACGATCATCTTGAATGAGATGGTGGTGTCCTACCACACCTTTTCTAGGTTATTCATCCCATCCAACCCAATGCTTTGCCTTACTACTTCATAACTGTAACTTATGCATGTCATTAATAATCCAACTTATTTGGTTTCTGCTAAATCACAAGTTACCGGTATAACTGGTTTGTAGGCTATTGGATATACTCTTGGGAGGTTGTTGTTACAATCCAACCTATGTCATAAATGTTAGATATTCCAATTACAGAAGATAACACTTATATGATTAGAAAAAGTAGAGTCACATGATCGATTAATATGCACCAGTTTACCTGGATATACCCATGCCCATGGTAGCTCTTCCCACTCATACAAGGCCACATGCTTAAACTGTGACAGTAATTTGATGAAGGGTTTATCTCATTGATGTAGCACAGTCCTATCACAAAAATAAGTAGGTAAGATTTTGTCATTGATGAAGGAATTGAAGTTAGATTATAGATAGAGCATAATATAATATATATACCTCCATTTCTGTGCATTACATTAGTGAAGAAGGAAGCAAGCTCTCTCTTCTAGACTTTGTTGTAGCTAGTGATGCCAAATCCAAAATATGCATTGGCAGCTAAAATGAAATCCTTGTAAGTGTAAAATCCTTTTCCCTCATAGGAGATACCATCTCTGTTAGCAAGGCCATTGAATAAATTCTAGGAAATCATAGTCCCCACGTTTCCACCTCCATTGTGTGGAGATCCTCCATTGAGTTGTAACAAGGGCCTCTCTACCATCCATTAATGGGATGGGTCATCTATTTCTTGGAGATCACTTAGCTTTGTTTCCTAATTTGGAATATGGTGAAAGGAGGATGAAACTAAGAAGCAGGATGAACCCAAGGAGGAATCATGGTTTCACTATTTCCAAATAGAGGACTTTTGGACAAGGATCATTGTTGACTTGCAGGAAGTTGAAAAGTTGAAGTTAAGGAAACTAAAATTTGATGAAAAAGTAAGTAAAATTTTTGTCACCAAGATAGATGAAATAAAATTTGATTGGAAGAGTACGTAAAATGATTGCCATGGAAAAAAAGGGAAGAATAAGTAACTTTCCTATTAGTAATTCTACAGTTTGTGATTTGGGTGCAATGTTTTGTGGTCTTCTTCAGCAAAGTATAATGGTTTCTCTCACAGATTATCTTCAGTAATTGAACCACTTATGCTATGAAACGTGAACTTTATTCTAAGAACGAGAACTCTAGGCATAAAAATGATGTTTTTTGGAAAAAAACACCAAAAGCACTCCAAATAGAAAAGTGTCGATACCATTATACATGATTTTTTTTCGGGGTTAAAAATAGAGCCATGGCCTAAACATCCCATACCATTGTTTACAAAAATTTTAAAATCAACCCCTAAATTGGAAAAATCTTTTTTTTCTCCAAAAGATAAATTACAACTTTTTTTAAACTTGCATATTAAACAAACAAAAATATTTCATAAATAATTTCACCACTCTAACCATATAAAATCAAAGAAATTATGATGTGATTCATAATTGAATCATATATTAGACCATACAAGAACAAATGACTCATATAAATATTCAAAATCTCCTTCAAGGTTTCAATTACAAACATCATACTAATAGAAATTATCTAAAACGTTTCATTTGAAATTATTCAAATTCATCCATGGAATCTGACACCCCATCAGAATCTACATTTTCTGTGGATGAAGGATTGGAAGAAGATGTAGATGACCCATATTCTTCTCTATTATCAATGGGTGCACTCTTTGATTCTACATCTATGCCCATCATTTCAGTTGGCATATTCCTTGTGGTTCTACGGCTTGGTTTAGCAGAATCTCATCATGGTACTTCTTCTTTTGGAAGGAACTTCTTGATAATCTCTATAGTCTTGGAGAGAAGAGTTTCTTTCTTTTTCAACTTGAAATCATAAACAAGTATATCAACTTCCTCTAATTTCAAGATGTTAATGAGACAACGATTTTTTTTTACCCTTTCTTTTTCTCTTTCGGCAAACCCTTTTCTCAACCACCATCTCTGCCTTTCACACACCATCAAATGGGTATGTATCTATTGCATACCAATGTAATTCTATTGATACTACTTCTTAATATTCTTTATTAACCTTCATAACTTTCGCAATCCAGAAAGGATAATCATGAGCATCATCTATAGACAAAACTGCAATCATGCAACCCTCCTTGATATCTTGTACTGAGCCCCTATAAAGGTATTCCAACTCTCTATGCTTTGCAAATGATCTTCTAGAGCCAATATACATTTCTCTTTCCTCACCTTGAGGTTCAACATTTGTTTCCTCATTTTCATTTGATACTCTTTGTGTCCATGTAAATGGATACTTCAAATATATATCTCCATTTGTATAGTTTGAAATTATGTCACATTTCTCCATGAAAAAAGACTCCCACCAAACAGAATCAAAAACATCAAAGTACTCATATGTATCTTTGATAGACTTTTTTATTTCTTCCGAGCATTGAGAAGAATCAGCATCTCTATTGTGTCGCCTTGCATTATGAATCTCTGAATATTATTGCAATAACAATAAATTTGAAGCATACATTTAACAATTTGGGATGAATTTCAAAAATTCCAAACCCGATGAAGGCCCCCATTATGTGCTAGTTGAGTAGTTCTTGCCCTACAGTAGTGTTTTTCCATCAATCTTTTTTATACGAAATTTATGTTGAAATCTAATGTCATTAATTTTTTCAATGCACCTTTCTTCACCATGAGATCCAAAAATAAATCTCCGCATGTCAACAGTTTCTTCCAATTTTTGTACAACAGGTTCTGATTGGTATGATTTCCTTACAATTTCAATAAATGATGGTAGGCTCTCAACTTTCTTCCTCCTCGATGTCCTTGAAAAATGGATGAACATTTGATCAATATGATCATGTGTATGCCCAACAAGAAGGAAACCAACTTCTAATTTTTTTTAAATTCCCAATTCAACAAGCACGTTTAGATAAGCAAACATGACCTGATTTTTTTTTCTCAGCTTGTGTTGTCCAATTGCAAATATAGAACTTTAGGAAGATCACCATGCCAATGAGAAGGGACATGATGAATTATGGTGATGGTCAAATTTGCATCATTGTGAATATTTGGAGTTCTAAATTAAACCCTTGGAAACATTTCACCATTAAAAACCACACAGCCAACCAAGTGAAACTAAATAAAATTTTCCTCTAAATTCTTTGGCACATGAACACAATGTGGAAAGAGTGTTTTTTTTGGGATCAGTTCCATCAATTATGAAACTCATATACTTATGTGGAGAATCATAACACTTCTTGCGATGTTTGTACAAATTTTGTCGTTCATTTGATTGTTGATTGTGATGTTCTTGTAGTGAATTGATTTTTGGAATCTACAAATAACATAAAAATATATATATTGATAACTAGTTTTCATAATTGACATTTATCTCTTTCTATCCCTTTTGATCTATCCCTTCTTTCTTTAAGAGAATCCCATGTACTGCAGATAATCCTTGACCTCTTTGGAATGTGTACGTTGTTGAACTTATTTTTCCATAGTCTTGTGAAATTTGCATACTGATGAAGTTTCCATTTCCTTGACCACCTTGAGCATAATCCTTGTATACGTTGTATATTTCTTGTGTTGTGAAATTATCTGGAATGTGCATTGTTTCTCTATTTGGCATACTCTCTCCATTCTTGGAAAAGAAATCATGCATCTATTATATTGCAATGTATGTTGATGGTCCAATAATTCGTCCATGATAATCACCAGAATAAAATGTTGGATCCTTTTCTATTCTTGTTTGGATTCTTGATAATATAAGATTACCGATTGAGCGAATCCTTTTGAATGCCTTTCTACAAAAAAGAACATTTCCAATGCGATAATCATAACATGTCCTTGTAGAAATCATACACCCCACTAAATATGAATTTTTCATGCTTTTGTTCATTGATAAATACACATTCCTTTTCTCCAAGGAATAATTGTAGCCTATACCCTTCAAACAATTGTTGCGGCAACACTCACTCGAAATCAAATAAGTAATGGAACTTGTAGTTGTGAGCAATTCTTTCCTATACCTTGTATAACTGGAATGCTTTGGATTGACATAAAAAGGTCTAGTCCTCCACTTAATCCTGCTAATTGTTGGATTATGTCTCTGCCTTTCCTGGACCATTATGTCTACAACAACAACCTCATTAAAATGAATGTTTTCATTATGAGTAATATGAACCCTATCATTGAAAACATGATCATGAAATTCAATATGAAAATGATTGTCATGATCAGTAATAAGTTGATCACTTGCGGACATATCAATGTGACCATCAACACTATTGGTGCCACTAAATTCTCATTGAAAGGGAACTCTTGAGATTCAACCGTTTGACATCATTTGTACCTGTAACATCCTCACTTGGAGGAGAATCATTGTCTTCATCATCAACAAAATTATCATCGATGTCATTGAAATCCTCGCTTGGAGGAATATCATCGTCGATGCCATTGAAATATTCATTTGGAGAAAATTCATCATCGGTGCCATTGAAATCCTCGCTTGTAGGAAATTCATTATCGGTGCCAAGAAAATCCTCGCTTGGAGGAAAATCATCATTAGTGCCATTGAAATCCTCTCTTGAAGGTGACTCATCATCGGTGCCATTCAAATCCTCGCTTGGAGGAAAATTATCAGCGTTGCCATTGGCATCCTCGCATGGAGGAAACACATCATCAGTTCCATTGAAATCCTCGCTTGGAGGAAAATTATCATCACTCCCATTGACATCCTCGCTTGGAGGAAACTCATCATTAGTTCCATTGAAATTCTTGCTTGGAGGAAAATCATCATCATTTCCATTGACATCCACACTTAGAGGAAACTTGTTATCATTTCTTTTGAAATCGTTGCTTAGAGGAAAATCATCATCATTTCCATTGACATCCTCACTTGGAGGAAACTCATCATCAGTTCCATTGAAATCCTCACTTACAAGAAAATCATCTTCACCATTATTGAATTTTTCGTTCTCACCAAAATCATCATCTATCACATTAAAATCCTCACTTGGATGAAATTTATCTCCAGACCCATTAAAATACTCATTGGGAGGAAAATCATCATTTATCCCATTAAAAACATTGTAGTTAGGAGTAGAATTATCATTGGTACCATTAAAATCATTGCTTGAAGGAAAATCATCATTCGTCCTACTAGAATCCTTTATATGAATAAATCCATCATCATTATTGTTGGTACGCACACCCTAATGACCCCTAAGAGGGATAACTCCGTGAGTATGGACTCAAAATAGTCTTAGGGGTGTCAGGGTTAAGTTAAAACTCCTTTTTGTAATAAACCCTTGGTTGAAATCCAGGGTTTAGGGTTTTGGGTGCCCGTGGTTTAAGACCATGGTTTTGTAAAAATGCGCAGTATAAATAAGCGCTTGAGTAAAGAAGATAGGTTAGGTTTTATGATGAAAGAAAGATTAAGGCAAAGCTAACATTGGTTTTGTGGAAGAAGGTTAAGTCCCAGCTGTGTGCATGGACGACCTCTGCAGCTCTATGCGCAGAGGGTTTTGTAAAGAAGATTGTAAGGAAAAACCTGCAGCTGTGTGCGCAGGGGCCTGCTGCTGTGTGCGCGGATTTTTGAGGACTGAAAGGATCTGCAGCTGAGTGCGCAGATCAAACTGTGGTTTTGTAGCAAGTTGAATAGAACACAGTTTGTGGATATATACCCTACACTGGGGGTGAACCACGTTATATCCGGTGTTGTGGTTTCTTGTGCTGTTTCTGTTTCTATTTCTTTTATGCATTAATAACTGTATACATCTGATAATTTAGATCGCTGCTAACATTTAGCTTCGCTATGAATTCCCTATAGTGGGTTGAGCAAGTCACGACTGTTTATTTATTTGCGAAGTTGCATGTGAATGAATGGTGAAACTTGTAATTATTGATTAATAAGGTTATTAAAAGGCTAAGGTACAGTAATCCCCCTCTTTGCTTGCGGAAACCTGATTCTGCGGCATCCCATAGCCGTTTCGGGTGAGACTGCAACCTGCGTGCAGGTTGTTGCCGAAAAGGCCAACACTGTGGGTCTTTTGTTGGTGCGACACAAAATGTTTAACCCGGGTCTGCCCTATTGCCCAACAAATTGGTTCCGTTGACGGTTGAACTCAGTACCTGCTCAAGAGGGGTTTACCTTGTACCACAAGGGCTATGTTCTGGAGGCCCTCTGTGAAGGAAATCAGTGATTGGTTTGCTGAGATCTGTTTGCAATTTGCGCAGCAAGAGAACGCCATTCAAGTGAATTTTTACAAAGGTATGTTTTTTGTGATGCTTATGAAATTTTTTTTTGGTAGTATCCACATAGAGTTGCACCAGTGGTTGTCTAGGTTCACAAAGAGGAGGACGAACTCTCAAGCTCGACGGATTCCTGTGTGGACACCCGCAAGGGTCAATCTTGTGCAACACGTGAACAACGAGGTCTCCCGCGCTGTTGACTTTTGGACGACGCGAACGTTGGAAGCCTTTGTAATAGTGTTTGCCTTTGACACGAGCACCTCTTTTAGCGAAGCTGAACGGCAGTTTTTCAAAGGTCCCCGCGGTAAGTTTTTGAATTTATTAAGCTTAAGGATTGAAATACTATTGGTCTAAAACGGGTATATTGTTGTTTGAATCGGACTATTAGTTTTGTCATACTAACATATGTTTGCAAGTGACACTCCCTTCGACGAGCAAAGTGGATTGCTGCGAAACGGAAAAAGGTATAAGAGAGATTTTGACCCCTCTTCCTTAGGTCAGGTTACCACGTCCACCCCTGTAAACCCTGAAGCGTCAGATTCTGAAGACGACCCTTCGGTTGGAAACCCTCCGGTCACCCCGCAACGCCGCTCCGCTACCCCTGAAATTCCATCGCAGTCTGAGAGTCAACCAAGCCTGAGTATTCCGGCCACAGGCCAGTCTGCCCCCATAAACCCCCCCCCCCCATCGACATCCTGTCCCCCTCCCAACCCCCCCAGAAACTCCATGGCCCACCTCGTTGATGACATTAAACTCCCCATCTTTAAAGGCACGGGATCAGAGGACCCAGAACAGTTCTGGTTTCTATGCGAAGCGGTATGGAACACGAAGAAAATTACAGATCCGGATGTGCGAGCCGCGCAGCTCATTACTTCTTTTCAGGACCGGGCTCTGACATGGTTCATGAAATTTTCCAGCACTCAGAGCCCTACTTTAGGCGAGATCAAGGCGGCTATAGTCAAAGAATTTAAGAAGCCTAAATCGGAGTCGCAGAGCATCACTGAACTCAAGGAGATTCAACAGCGGCGCGGCGAATCAGTTTGGGACTTTGATCAGAGATTCAAAGTTCTACTGGACCAAGTCAGCTTTACCATTAGTCCCGCGCAGCATAAGGAATGGTTTATTGCAGCATTGTTACCACATATCTGAACTCCACTCATGCAACAGAAGGTTGCTGACCAACAAGAGGCTCTGGAAATCGCAATGAAATTAGAGACTACCCCTGTCGTAGATGACTCTGGTATTGCTCAAATCCAAGCGCAGTTAGCCGCGATGGCTCTAGAACTTCGCGAGATGAAAAAGGGAAAACCTGATCACGAATAGGTTTGGTGTACGCAATGTTGGACTGAAGGTCATGACAAGGAATGGTGCCCTCTGGTAAACAAGTACCTGCAGACCGGTGCGCCGAACCCCTTTCCACCGCAAGTTCTCTATTGTGAGCTCTGCAGAATGACAGGTCAACACCGACCTGAGAACTGTTACCTGCTGCAAAGGTATGGGCAGGGACCTAAGAACTCCTACTGTAATTTTTGCAAATCTGTAGGTCATAATGAGGATGAGTGCCGCACCTATGATGCCTACCAGGTGCACACTGAAGGCCCAAGTAACGATAGTTATGGTTACCAGGGGGGTGCCTCTGGACAAGGTACTTCTAGGGGCCATGGAGGCATGGCCGGGCGCGGCCGAAGCCAATTTGTGTGTTACAATTGTAACCAAGCTGGGCATTTGGCTCGCGACTGTCGGAACCCCACTATGACGTGTCGGTATTGCCGCGCCGTAGACCATGTGATTGAGCAGTGCCCCCAGTTGATCACTAAGATTCAGGCACGACAGACTACCCCTACTCCGAGCCTCCAGATGATTTCTGTGGAGCCCCGCCCTGCGGCAACCATCAATGTCGTTACAAGAAGTGGAGTTATGACACACATCCAAAATACGCCAAACCGACCTGTCGAAGCTCTAGTTCGTAAGGCTCCTGAGAAAATTCCTGCATTTGATATCATCAGAGAGAAAGAGACATTCATGGAGGCCAAGGAGGATTTTGCTGGCCCTAGCCCACCCAGCGCGCCTGCGCAGCATCAGTCGCCACCCTGCGACGCATCGCTAGATAAAGTAAGTATACTGTCTACCTTTTTGCAAAGTTGCCTCAAACTTTTAAGAAATCAAGCTGCTCTGAATGAGCTGCAGAACGTCATCGCTTCCTGCGAATCTCTGCAAAGTTGTGGTCAGGACAAAACTGTTCATCAAGTCAGCAGGACCGGTAGGGAAATACGATTGAATGCTCAGATAGGGGCATATGATATGACCGATGTTATTCTAGACTTGGGGTCCGATGTAAACGTTTTACCCAAACAAACCTGGGAACAAATGGGGAAACCTACCCTTGCCTGGTCCCCTATACAGTTGCGGCTAGCCAACCAACAAAAGATTGTACCTTTAGGAAGATTCCTGGATCTCCAAATAGATATTGACGGAGTCAGCACCTTCGCGGATTTTAAAGTAATTGAGATCATTGATGACAGCAACCCTTACCCGGCCCTGTTAGGAATTGAATGGGCAATGGCAAATGCCGCAGTCATCAACCTAAAGAAGAGATAGATGGTCTTTGAAGGGAAAGACTTCAGGGTCATCCTGCCCCTGGATCCTTCACAAGGGGAATGATACACCGAGCCACTCCGCCATGAGGATCAAGCTGATGTGGAACCTATATCTACTATCACGGCGCAGGAAGAAGGTTATGTGGATCCTCCGGCCGCAGGGTGGGAGTCTGGTAGCTCCTGCATGACGGACTCTGAAGATGAATTAGAAAGTTGGCAACACCAATTATCTGAGTACCATAGGGGCAGCAATGCCTGCCTTACCAAGTCTCTCAGATGGGTCGACTCACAAACTAGAACTATACCTGTGTATGATGGATCGACAGATCCTGAACCATTTATTGCACAATTCTCGGATCAGATACCTGACCTACAGAAAATGGAGGCCCTAGAGTCAGCATTCAGAGCCACAGCAGTAAGATGGTGGACGAGCCATAAGAAGCAGATCCCTACCTGGAAAGCATGTCAGAAGCTCCTTCGCCTGAGATTCTCAGCCCAGTTGGCAAAGGCGCGAAGCAAGTTTGATGGGAAAACTTGTCCCCAGGACCACTTAAGCAAATGCTACGAGGCATGGAAGTATGTACCTCAGAATGAGTGGGTACATAGATTTGTGCACATGCTGGGACCACTAGCGAAGAACTGGTACGCGGAGGCTGAACTTCGCCAAGACACTGTAATTTGGGACTGTCTTGTTCATAGCTTTATCCATACTTTCTCTACTAATGATGTCTGTCCAGCCCTCGATGCAGCTATCAGGATCATCCATACTAAGGTATTTAACGAACAAGAAGTGACAGAAAATTGCCCTGATTGGGCCACACAAGAAGCCCTCGCAGTCGAATGTTATAAATTCACAGTCGACGAGGAGGAGGACCCGCGCCGTCTTGATATCCCTGAGTCAGAAGGATACTGCGACGTGCATGGACCGGCAGTCGAAGTTCCCGAAGTAACGCAGCCCTTGAAGACGCGCACAGTTAACATTGGATCCAAGGAACAGCCTAAGTTTGCTACCATTGGCGACTATTGGGATGACGAGATGGTCAGCAAGGTAACTCAACTTCTCCACGAATACCAAGATCTTTTTCCGACAAATTTCTCTGAAATGAAAGGTATCTTGGGAGATATCAGAGTAATGAAGATCCCCTTGAAGCCTGATGCGAAGCCTGTGAAGCAGCGCCCTTATAGATTGAATCCCAAATACAAGGAAAAGGTTAAGCTAGAGTTGGATAAGATGCTTGCTGCAGGAATAATTGAACCTGTTGAAGAATCTGAGTGGGTCAGCCCTATGGTCGTCCAGGAGAAGAAGACTAAGGGTGAAATCCAAATCTGTGTCGATCTAAGGAAACTTAATGATGCCTGTCTGCACGACCCTTTTCCCACTCCCTTTACAAATGAAGTGCTCGACAATGTCGGAGGTCAAGAAGTATACTCTTTTACCGATGGGTTTTCAGGCTACCATCAGATCTGAATTGCTCCAGAGGACCGTCACAAGACAACCTTTGCTACCGAAATGGGATCCTTCCAGTATACTGTCATGCCCTTCGGGCTGAAGAATGCACCTGCCATATTTTCGCAAGTAGTCATCTCCGCGTTTAAGGAATACATACACAAATTCCTAGAAGTTTACTTTGATGATTGGACTATTTTTGGGCTAGTAAAAGACCATATAACTAGTTTGAGACTTATGTTGGACAAATGCAGACAGCACCAAATCTCCTTGAATTTGAAAAAGTGCATTTTCTGTGCACCCTTTGGCATTCTACTTGGTCATGTGGTATGTAAGCAGGGATTGATGATGGACCCTGCGAAGATCGCTATTATTGTGAACCTGCCACCTCCGAAGTCCATCAAACAACTTCGCACAACACTGGGTCACACCGGTTACTACAGGAAATTCATCCAAGGATATGCCAAGATTACTGCCCCAATGTAAAGGCAGCTAAAGAAGGATATTAAGTTCGAATGGACACCAGAATGCCAAGCAAGCCTCGACATTCTAAAAGAAAAAATGGTCACTGCCCCTATCCTAGTATTCCCTGACTGGAATAAGGAGTTTCATGTGAATGTTGATGCATCCTCTATTGCTTTAGGTACTGTGCTCGCCCAGCCAGGCGCAGGTAATATCGATCACCCTATCTCTTTTGCCAGCAGAAAGTTATCTACAGCAGAGAAAAATTATACTACAACAGAACGTGAAGGCCTTGCTATGGTATATGCATTACAAAAATTCAGACATTATCTACTAGGATCTCATTTTAAGATGTTTACTGACCATTCTGCTTTGAAGTACTTGGTTAACAAACCTGTGCTAGGTGGAAGAATATGCAGATGGTTAATTCTATTTCAAGAATATGATTTTGAGCTCATTGTTAAGCCTGGAAGACTTAACCTAGGACCTGACCACTTATCGAGGCTCGAGTCAGGCGAAGAACCTACCAATATGGACGAAGGCCTCCCCGATGCACAATTATTTGCTATACAGATAGTTGATGAATATTTCCAGGATATTGCTCAGTATTTGTCTACAGGTATCCCCCCTTCAGAGATGACCACACAGCAGAAGAAGCAGTTGGTGGTTCGAGCCGCGGACTTCACTTTAATAGCAGGGCAGCTGTATAAAATGGGACCAGATGAGATACTGCGCAGATGTGTTTTGGAACACGAAAAACCTCTAATATGGGCAGAAGCACACTCTAGTGCAGCAGGAGGTCACTATGTAGGCAAAGCCACAACGCAGAAGATTTTGACAGCCGGCTTATGGTGGCCCACACTTCACAAAGATGCAAGAGAATATTGCCACAGCTGCGACATATGTCAGAGGACAGGTAAACCATCT
This sequence comes from Pseudotsuga menziesii, assembly GCA_001517045.1. Taxonomy (NCBI): domain Eukaryota; kingdom Viridiplantae; phylum Streptophyta; class Pinopsida; order Pinales; family Pinaceae; genus Pseudotsuga; species Pseudotsuga menziesii. The sequence goes on from LPNX010805024.1 coordinate 220,912, forward strand.
AGGAAGGATGGTGTTGCAGGTGGTCGCGACGACTTTCATCAGTAAAAATTCTACAAAGGACAGAAGTACGCAGCCAGCAGCAGCATGGAGAGCTTCAGCAAGCAGTACACTATGTCTCATCAGCGAAATTCTGCCACCAGAGAAGCTGAAGAGTGTCCCGGGACGGGCCACTAGTGAGTCTTAGGGGCCTGTTGGTACGCGCACCCTAATGACCCCTAAGAGGGATAACTCCGTGAGTATGGACTCAAAATAGTCTTAGGGGTGTCAGGGTTAAGTTAAAACTCCTTTTTGTAATAAACCCTTGGTTGAAATCCAGGGTTTAGGGTTTTGGGTGCCCGTGGTTTAAGACCATGGTTTTGTAAAAATGCGCAGTATAAATAAGCGCTTGAGTAAAGAAGATAGGTTAGGTTTTATGATGAAAGAAAGATTGAGGCGAAGCTAAGATTGGTTTTGTGGAAGAAGGTTAAGTCCCAGCTGTGTGCGTGGACGACCTCTACAGCTGTGTGCGCAGAGGGTTTTGTAAATAATATTGTAAGGAAAAACCTGCAGTTGTGTGCGCAGGGGCCTGCTGCTGTGTGCGCGGCTTTTTGAGGACTGAAAGGATCTGCAGCTGAGTGCGCAGATCAAATTGTGGTTTTGTAGCAAGTTGAATAGAACACAGTTTGTGGACGTAGCCCCTACACTGGGGGTGAACCACGTTATATCCGGTGTTGTGGTTTCTTGTGCTATTTCTATTTCTATTTCTTTTATGCATTAATAACTGTATACATTTGATAAGTTAGATCGCTGCTAACATTTAGCTTCGCTATGAATTCCCTGTAGTGGGTTGAGCAAGTCACGACTGTTTATTTATTTGCGAAGTTGTATGTGAATGAATGGTGAAACTTGTAATTATTGATTAATAAGGTTATTAAAAGGCTAAGGTACAGTAATCCCCCTCTTTGCTTGCAGAAACCTGATTCTGCGGCATCCCATAGCTGTTTCGGGTGAGACTGCAACCTGCGCGCAGGTTGTTGCCGAAAGGGCCAACACTGTGGATCTTTTGTTGGTGCGACACAAAAGGTTTATCCCGAGTCTGCCCTATTGCCCAACAATTATTGATGCAAGCATGCTCACCAAAATCATCATTAGTCCCATGAAAATCCTCGCTTTGAGGACAATCATCATTGGTCCCTTGAAAATCCTCGCTTGGAGGAAAATTGTCATCATCTTGCATATTGTCTTTAGGATCCACACTTGGAGAAAGATATTCATCATCATCATCATCATCGTCACATTCTTTCCCTTCATTACTGTTGCCTTCAACAGCTTTCGAATTTGGAAGTTCTTGAACAACATGTTTGATTGCATTTCTTGCATTGTTGATATCTTGGCTAGATGAACAATACAACTCTTCATTGACATTGGAATTTAATTCAGATGAGTCCATGTATTCTCAATAAAAGATAGAATTATAGAAAAATATTAATAGAGAAGACAATGAACTTTTACCATAGACCTCACCAAAAAGTAGAATGGTGCAAATGTCAATCAACCATCTTATAGCTATGAGCATTGGAATTCCCTTCCAAAAAATTCACTCCAAATTTTTCCCTCCAAAACTTACCTCCACAATTTTCGTTCAAAATTTCCCCTCCAAAAATTCCCTCAAATTATAGCGCACATTTTAAGCACATTCATAAAACTAGTAAAAAAAGAAATTTATGATAAAAAAAAATATGAAATAATGTAGTAAATAGTTACATATTTATATCCCCATACATATAAAACCAGTGAAGTTTTGTGTAAATTTTTATATATGCAATATGTAATAAAGTAATGGTTATTTACCTTTTCTTTTAATCCCACGTTCATAAAACGATTAATGTTAAACCTAATTTAGGCTATAGAAATCATTTAGTTTTCCTACTATTCATCATTGAGTTTGGAGATATTTACTAACAATTTCAAGGTTATTTTTTTTCTGTTTTTAATAAATAGGTTAGTTTTTTTTTCTTTTTTAATAAATAGGTTAGATTTTTTCCTTTTTTAATAATCAGGTTTTTTTTTTCCTTTCTTAATAAATAGGTTAGTTTTATGGTTAATTTGATAATGATAGTTTTATGGTTTTATTTCCTTTTTTAATAAATAGGTTAGTTTTATAGTTAATTTGACAATGATAGTTTTATGGTTTTATTAAGTTTGCATTCATTATTTCATGGTTTTATTGATTTTTCATTTGTACATTCTTAAAAGTGGTAAAGTTAAACCTAATCTATCTTATAAATTAATTCTTGTTTAGACTTTGTAGCAATTCACGACGGGATTTAAAGAAGAACGAGAATATTCCAGAGGAGCTTCTAGCAATTTCAAGAGAGGAGGAGGCTCTACCATTTTTCGAGTTAGTTATTTTATTTTTTTCCTGTAAATATTTTTTTTTTGTGAAGGGTTGTAGTGTTAATTGAAGGAAGACCTACCCCCTATCCTGTGATTTGTAGTTTTGATTATTTTTTATTTTTTAAACACCCCTCCCCCTTTCTAACCTCTTAAACCCTAACAACATTGCATTTAAAAAAATAAAAAATAAAAGATACAATCTAAATCCTCCCAACCCATTTAACCCTCTCAAAAAAACATTATACTAAAAAACATTTAAAAAAAAATCAAACTCCCCAAATAAATTTACCCCCCACAAACATTATTAAAATTAAAAAAACCCCCCCTCTCCCTTCTCCCTCCCTAGTTACTCCCTTCTCCTCGCCCGTGCTCTTCTCCTTCGCCCGCTCCCTTCTCCTCATCCTCCTTCACTGCTCCCTCCTCCTCCCCCATGCGCCCCTCCACCTTCCTTTCGCTCCACTTCCCTTTCCCTCCCTTCCCCCGTGCACTCCCTCCACCTCCTCCCTCCTCTCCTCCCCCACGTGGCTCCCTTACCCCATGCCCTCCACCTCCTCCCTCCTCTCCTTCCCCCATCGCTCCCTTCCCCCATTCCCTCCCCTCCTCCCTCCTCCCTTCCTCCCCCTATATTTCTGTCCACCCTCCTCCCCATCTGCCTCCCCCTTCCACCTCCTCTATTGTTGCATTAAGGGGAGTGTCACTCTCTTGGGTGCCAAAGGGATTCCCCTCATTGGCAGTGCAATGCTTAGTGAGGGGAATCCCTTTGGAGCCCAAGGGAGAAAAGCTCTGCTCCCACCTCCTCCTCCGCCACCACTCCTTCCACGTTCCCCACACACCCTTCCAACTCCCCATCACTTCCAATTCCCTCTTCCCTCCTCCCCGTGTGGCCCTCCACCTCCTCCCCCCCGCCACCACCGCTCCACTTTCTCTTCCCTCCATTCCCCCACGTGGCTCCCCCTCCACCTGTCCCTTCTCCCCCCTCCCATCCTCCCACCCAGCACGAGCCTCCCTTTTCCCCCGTGCGCTCCCTCCACCTCCTCCTCCCTTCCTTCCCATACCTCCCACCTCCTACCACCTCCGCCTCTGCCCGTCCCTTCTCCCCTTGCCATCCTCCCACCCATTATGAGCCTCCCTTTCCCCCTATGTGTCCTTCCTCCATCTATGCCTCCCTTCCCCTCCACCCTCCTTCCCCTTTTCCTCCTCCTTCCACCTCCTCTATCATCGCATTAAGGGAAGGGAGGTGGAGATGGAGGAGGGTCATGCGAGGGGGGAAGGGAGGCTCACGCTGGGTGGGAGGATGGGAGGGAGGAGAAGGGATGGGAGGAGTTGGAGGTAGTGAGAGGTGAGAGGTGGGGGAAGGAAGGGAGGCAAAGGTGGAGGAAGCGCACGGTGGAGGATGGGAAGGGGAGGTAGGTTAATTTTTTTTTTTAAAATTAATATAATGTTTAATGTAGGGTAGTTTGATAGGTTAATTTTTTTTAATTTTAATATAATGTTTAATGTAGGGTCGTTTGATAGGTTAATTTTTTTTTTTACATTAATATAATGTTTAATGTAGGGTCGTTTGGTTGGTTAATTTTAAAAAAAAATCAATATAATATTTTATGTGGTGTAGTTAGGAAGGTTAATTTTTTTTAACATTTTTTAATATAATGTTTTATGTGGTGTAGTTAGGTAGGTTCCATTTTTTTTTAAATTAATATATTGTTTTATGTGGGGTAGTTAGGTAGGTTAATTTTT
>LPNX010805024.1:226305-255274 GCA_001517045.1 Pseudotsuga menziesii
GGGAAGGTTCAGGGACTTAGGAGGGGATTTAATTTTTTTAATGTAATGTTGGGGAGGGTTTAGGGAGTTAGGGGGTGGTTTTAATTTGTTATTAATTTATTTTAATATAATGTTATGGGAGTGGTTAGGGGGGTTGGGGGGGTTAATATTGTTAATTTTATTTTAATGTAATGTTTGGGAGTCTTAAGGGGGTTTTATTTTTTTAATTTTAATGTAATTTTAGTGTTAGGGGGTTAAGTTGGGGGCAGTTAATTTTTTTCAACAAATTTCAAATACATTTTATAGTGACTATTCATGTTGATTTTTTTAGTTTATGAGTGTTTGTTGATTGTGTTTTAAATTTGTACATTTTGGATATAGGGAGGATGGTATCACGAAAGAAATCTGTGAACGTTTATGGATCAAGAGCGGCAATGATTGTGTCGAAAAAAACTGCTGAGGTATCTGAGAATGTTGAGCGTCAAGATGAAGTTTTGACCTTTGAGGAATTAAAAATCAAGAATGCTAGAGAATGGAAATATGCGGTCGAAGAAGACAGGACATATTATTCTTGGAATCTGAACGAAAAATATCAAGGCAAAGAAAATAGGACTCACTTATATTCTGTTGCATTTCAATTCTTCAATCAGATTACCATTAATTGGTATTGTTGAGAGATATATGTGTGATGTCAGGTACAAAAACTGTTTATGCACAAGTGAAACAAGCGAATACCTTTGCAAAAAATCAATATTGTTTGAAGGTTTCAAAATATAATGTTCAAGAAGCTTTCACACCCTTCTTTGAAGGGGTTGTGCATGATATTGAAAGCATGAGAGTAAGTTTCAATATTGAGATTTTTTCTAAATTTCTTTTCTTATAACTTGGATATCACAATGTAATAGATTTAATACCATATTTTTTTATTTTATGGGAATTTTCTAGGTCGGTTTCAAACATGTTGAATGGAATTTATTATACAGAGGAAAATCCTATGGATGCCGTTAATTCCGATCTTCAAACAGGACAACAAGCAAGGAATAAGAAACAAGTGTCAAATGTTCAAACTGAAGAAGTACAAGCCTCAAAGAGGAAAGGGCATCCGACAATCAAATCAAGTACCTAGAAAGGTTACATTTAAATATTTATCTCACCCAAGTGAACATGTTGAAATTGTTTCCAATGATGTTGTTATTCTTGCTAGTAAGAGTAAGAATCAATCTCATATAAGAAATATGGTTGAGGATGCTTCAATTCATGATGAAGGCATTGTTGATTTAGATGGAATCCCTTCAAGACAGAAAAGGAGGATATCTTATGTTTCTGATTCCAATGTTATCCATGAATATGAGAGTGAAATTCTGGGGGGTAGTAAGGAAATCATTACTGCGGGTGTTGATCTAGAGGATGGCATTGTCATGTCAACACAAAATTCCATTCGAGATCGATTGTAGAGGGATAAATTTTATTAACAATGGACATACATTTGAGTTGAATGTGAATCAACTTTTTAGACCCACAGAATGTAAAGATCAATTTAGAATTAGAAAACCACATCATTTGCATATTCACAACTTGAAAGCATTGATGAGGCACAATCCCTATGCACACGTGGTTGACTATCTAGTGCTTGTTGACCCAAAACATGTTCCTACTAGAGATGATTTTGATCAAAGAAGAATTTTTCATTACAAATATTATGTTCTTAGGGGGAATCATTTTGTAGAGGAAAGACGAGAGTTGATGCAAGAATATCCCAATAACCCTATTTTTGAAACAGTGAAATGCATCGTTTATGTTGGTTTAACATATGTAGAAGCAAATTTGATGGCATGGGATCATAACATAGATAGCGAATATATGATGACTATGACATTTATTCAAATGGTGAGATTTATCCACAATGAATTTTTGCAAATATGTGGTGGAGATAAATCTAAAGTTGATGCAAGTTTTCAGAAACAATGTTGTCTGGAAATAGGTATCCCTATTAAACCGGATAATGTGAAACAAAAAAATGCCAAAGGTAGTGATGCATTCAGAGTTGTAGCTGGATATTTCCATTTGGAATTCAGAGTAGGGAAAACATGGTATTTGATTGAGGGCATATTTAGCATGTGGGAGAATATTGGCATAAAAAATCAAAAAGTGAAAAAAAGTAAAGTTGTTCCATGGACCGCTGGTAAGTCAGGTCCTGACATCAAGAACTTGCCAGAAGACATGACTATTACACCTTGGAGAACAATGCAAGGTGTGAAGGATGAAACACTAATAACTACAATATTGTCACGGGTAAATTTAGGTGATTTATCAATGGAGGAAATGTGCAGTGAATTTGACAAGTAAGTTGATGTTTTGTTATGGTATAAAGTATTTTTATTAGCTTAACACTTTTGTTATGTTCTAAGTATTATGTTGTATTATTATATATGATTATAAACATTATTTATTGTTTCATCATCTAGTCACAAGATTTACATGAAAATACAAGAAGAGATGGTTATATTGTTAAATGAGAAGAGTTGGGATGATTTCAAATGAAACTATCCAGAATCAAGGTCAATAGAAACCTTAAAAAAAAAATTTGTTGCATTCAAGAAGGTATGTTGATCTATGATACATCCTGAATTATTTATTTCGTAATTCATTTAATTTCTATTTTATTACTTATAGAGAAAATTTTCATTTGAAGATGCCAAAGAGGGGTACAGATGGAGTACCAGAGTCCTTCAAAATTCATATCCAAAGAGGCAAAATAGAATGACAAAGGAGAAAACGTCTTGCAAACGTTGAACTTGATTATACACTTGATCATTATATTTGGAATGGGCTTGACACTGTGCAATGTAAATTCATTTTAGGTGACTGTGTAGACATTGCAAAAATTGTTCCTAAAAAGGAGTATGCCTTAGTTATTTGCGATATCCCTCGTGGATACAATATATGAAACACTACTTATGATTGTGAGCCTTATACTTACCAATCATTCAATAAAGTGGTTTCGGTATTTCTAGATGTCACAACATCACCAAGTTATGGAGATTCGTTGTTTTCCATCCTGACACACAATTAGGGGGGTTGTTGACATCCTTCAAGAGTAAAGCAAAAACAAGGAAGCAACTTTATTCGTAATATATTTTCACTATATTATCAAGTTATTGAATTTATAAATCAATTATATTTATTGATAAGTTAATTAAATTCTTTTTTATCTTGGTTATAGGCAAAAGCATAATAATCGTAGCTCCAGCGGTGATCCATTTATGAATGATATTGAAAACATACATCTTGCAATAGTAGACAAAATATGAGACTTATGAATCTCTTTTAATCAATGAAAATAGTGAAGGCAAATATTTTCATATGTTGGCTTATAATGTTGTGGTTAAAAAATTGACATATGGAGAAAGAGATTTGAAAGGAGTGACTGTAAACATCTATCAAAAGCCAAAAGCTTTGATCAATTATCTCATAGATACATTTTCAAGAGAAGGAGATCGGGTCTTTGATCTGTTCTCGAGTTCAGGTCAAATTTCAGATATTACATATTGAAACATATTTCAAGTTTTATTTTTTTATCATTAATTTTTTTTTAAGTATGCTTCTTTATGTTATTTGTCTTAACTATTTTTTTTGTTTTTTATGATTAGGTACAACAATAGCATGCTCCTTACAAAAATGAAGAAATTGCATATCCATTGATAATGATCCACTACAATACAATTCCATCAAGCAAAGAATTAATGCTATTCAAGTTCTTCCAAATGAATTGCAAGAAGTTGCTTTGAAGAAAGGGGAGTTTAGTGAAACACTTGTGGCGAAGATGTCAAAAGATCCTCAACCCCCATTATGAGGGAGATTTGGAAATGAGCATTTTGGGCATCTTGCAGACATAGAAGACCCAATGGAAGAGGACATCGATGTCCCTGAGGAAAGCCAAGCTCTAGAAAATTCCAATTTCGATGAAGAATTTGGCATGCATGATATTGTTGATTAGTTTAATGTCTTGAAGAAAATGTTAAATTTGACAACTTTTTGATAAGATATATTAGTACTGTTTTGACTTTCAAACTTTATTTTAGAAATAAAATTTATATAGATATTGTTTTTAATATGTTGTTTACAAAGATATGGTATAGTTTTTCCTGAATTTATGTGAATAGTAACGTTTTGGAATATAGTATGAAATAGTATCATTTTTATACAAAAATTCTATGAAAATCTATTGAAAATGGTTGTAAATGTCTTTATTTTCTAGAATTTCTTAGAATTTTGTCAATAAAAAAGTCTTATTTTTCCTATAAAAATGTCTTATTTTAAAGAAAAAATTGCAAAATGTATATGTTTTTCAATATAACTTGCTTCTAAATGTATGTTATTTTATTAAATGTATAAAAAACACACTTTAAAATAGAAAGTAATAATATTTTACGACAAAGATGATTCAATGGCCGAAAAAAATGCCTTAAAATGAAAATGTGTGATACTGGTATCAACCCTTATTTAAATGGAGGTAAAAATAGCTACAAAAATTAGGAGAGAGAAAAACGAGAACTGTGTCGAGTTCTCATTTCATAGTATAAGTGGTTATTGGTTTATCCTCGAGATAGTGTCAATAATATTTTCAAAACACTTTAAAAAAGTGGACAAAGATGTTCAAGAATACAAATAATTTTTGACAAACATGGACACTGCTCTTTGACTAGTCGGGATGTGTTTTTAACAAATCAAAAGTCCATCAAGCAATCCCAGGTAATTATAAGAAATGAAAACAAAGATGGTGAAAATTGTCATGCCCTTATCCCATTTATGAAATGTTTAGGATTAAGGTTTGATATGGTTATATTGTGTTTGGATCTTGGATTAGCACACGAGGAATAAGCTTTCAAATTCTTGTGGAAACGTCATCTAGTACCGGCATTAAATGTGGAAAGGTATTTTAAGTACGCTATAAAATGATCATAGGCATTCTCAAAAGTCTTACTGATCAATATCATTGTATATTTCTCTCCTTTGTATAATATATTAAACTTATGTTGCATTTATTAATAAATTATTAATTATTAGATTAAGTTATTAATAAATGTAATATATCATTTGGTAAATTATTAATTATTAGATTAGGTTATTAATAAATGTAATATATGTTTGATATATTAAATTAGTGTGCACAAATTGCCTACCAACATTCTATGAGGCCTAGGAACTCATGATTTCGTTGACGAGCCGTAGTACTAGTGACGATAGTTGTATCAACGTCGACACGCAAAAACATGCTATTCATTTTACTACACAGGCTTTGAACAAGAGGGACAGGCGATAAGACAGGACGAACGGGGGACAGACGGCGAGCTAAACGCCCGCTCCAAACTTTGAGGCCAAAATGACTAAATCGACCAAAGTTTCACCAAAGGAGTAAGCTAGCTGTGGAGCAATCCTCCCTCATTGGACGGAGGAGGAGCAAAGTTAGCGTTGACTTTGTTCCTCCTCCGTCCGATGGAGGGAGTTTTGCTCCACAGCTAGTTCACTCCTTCACCAAATGCAATGTAAATTTGATTTTTTGAAATGCATGCTATTGGAATAATATGTGAAAATTTGATCCAAGATGTCACGGACATAATAATAATAATAAAATTTGTTTGATTTTTAAATGAAAATTTTATGGATATTTTACATTATTAAAAAGATGGTTGGTTAACAATTATTGTAGAGAATCTATTATTATTAATTTACTAGCATACCCCCAAAGTGCGGAAATGAAACACCGAAGAGAAATTCCATATGTTATAAAAATGAGATAAAGTTGTGTGTGTAAATAATATAAGTTTATGTGATGAAAGAAAGTCTAGTCAACTTGTTAAATGTTATGAAGGCTCCAAAAAATTAATTTCATTTTGATCATGGGGCCCATGCGCACTATGGCATGCATTTTCTAAAGGGATATTATATCTACATGTGCCTTATTTTCTAATGGAAATTTTGGGTTTTTAGGGGCAATATGAATCTTGACTTTCTTGATATACAATATTCCTTAGAATTTCATGTTAAGGCACTTTCATATCATTAGCAAGGGTTTTGTGAAAGGCATTGTTAATGGACCTAACTCATAGATTTTGACCCCGTGATGGTTATGTCCATTACTTATCCATCCTATGTATATAATTCCAGATAAGATGATTGAGAAGAAAGAAAGGGGGGGGAGAGAATCCTAAAAAGGATCTCATAGGCATTTTGAATTGCAAGGTTAGATTTGAAAGTTTGGAATAAAGGAGTAAGAGGTTTTATATATCATTGACTGCAAGAGATTCACAAAATTATGGCTAAGATATTTACATTTTTTCATCTAATTAAACATCTTAGTATAATTTCTAAGATAATGATTTGAATCAAGTCATTGACAAAGAAATGGATTGTTTTAATTGCACTTAAGAGGCTCTTTATACAACCCAAGTGGGTTAGATGTTTCATGTCTATAACGTTGACATGGTACATGCACGTTCACACACACAAACGCATGCACGTTCACACACACAAATGCTTATGCATGCATGCGCACGCACATACACACACACACACACATCATTGACTCCAAATTTATATAGACTACAATGTAAAACACATTTGTATAGATATATATCAAATTTTAAATTCAATTTCAATTGAAACATTTATATATACAAAGAGAAAGTAAAACCTTGTATATGTATGGCACATGCATCTCAAGAACAACTATTCTACTTCATAATTAATTAACGACTACAACTTTTATCTATCTATAGGATTTATGTATCATAGTTGTACCAAGAGGCGCTTTCTACAACCTAAGTGGGTGATATGCATCATATTTGTAATGCTACCGTGGCACATGCCAACTACAAAAATTAAGTATAAAAAAATATCTATAACTAAGTACATTTTGGCTCCAAAAGAATATATAAAAAAATTTAAAACCAATTACATGTCCGCTACAAGTTAAAAATGACTACATTGTAAGACACGCTTATATAAATATATATCAAATCTAACCAATTTCAAACTCCTCCACAATTTGGGTAGCTCGACCAACAATTTAAGAATATATTTAGCTATATGAGTGAGAAATATCACACTCCAATTAAACAATTCTAATTCTAACTGGTACCATGTCACATTTTTACTTTTCCCACACTTAACCAGTATATATTTTTCATAGTTGGTTTTTCTTTCTTTGGCATGTGTTTGAATTCATAAAGCAACATCGAAAAAATTATTTTGGATTATATCTTTAAAATATGGATAGATTTCAATCTTATGTTTTAGTTCATTGTTTAATAAATCTAAAATTAGAATGGATTTATTGTGAGGTAAATTTAATATATATAGTTATAGTTTATTTATGATTTGCACCTAGAGTGATCCCTTTTTAGAGTAAAGTTCCACCTAAAGATATTTGACCCCTCTCGACACGTGGTAGAGTCAAAGTTAAGATGGATCTATGTCGGTGATATTTTTTATGCTCATATATAATGCTCATGTTAGATTTTTAATGGCATTATATGTTTCAATGAAACCTTTTCCAAAGCTCATTTTCATGTATTGGAGTGGTCCTTAGCTCTACACTCTACACTATGCGTAGAAAATCAATGCTCAACACAAAAGGAAACAAATAAAAAGCTCATTTATGATGTGATGTGATGTAAAGATATTCAGAACCCACACTTCACACATTAAAGAAAATATATGTGAAGTATACACAATCTCTAATCAGAAGTGTATAGTTCCCATTTGTAATTATTAGTGAGCATAAAAATCTTCCCAAATGGATTTCCAAGGAAATATGTATGTCATTATATATGTGATTGATTTTTTTGACATTATTTCTCTTTATTTAAATTATAGTATGCAAAATAACTTAGAAAATATAGATTATATATCTTTAATTTTTGCAAAATTAATTGAGGTCTATGCTAGTGGATATAAGAACATTGGGAAGCCATTATTGCAAATCTTTAGAAAAAGAAAAACCATTGAAAATCAAAGAAAAGTTTGATGAGGAAGAACCCAAGAAAGACCAAGAAGTTGGATTTCCTTGGGTAGAGCATAAGCAATAGTCTACAAAATACTAGATTGCCTTTCAAATCACATTTAAGAAGAATACAACAAATAAACAATAAGCATAACATCAAGAAAATAGTCCACGCTTATACAAGAATAATAAAATCTTAACATGTCCTCTTTTTAAAATACAAAGGATATATTATCTTAGATTCTTCGACTCCTTTCACATAATTGTTATTTTCTTTATAAAAAAAATATTCAATTTTAATATTACATCACTTTTTATAACTTTAATGAAGTTCTCTCCAAAATTCGTCTTTTTTTCTCTCATAATCATTCAACAAGTTTGGGTAAACATTTCATAATTAAAAAAATATTCACATTTTTTATTTTTTTATTTTTAACAATGTTACTACTTTTACATCTATATAATAAAACAAACTAAATTTTTAGAAACAAATTCTTATTAAATAATATAGTATTATTAAAAATAATCATAAACTCAAAATTATAAAATACGGAATACCTTCATGCCATTTTGAATTGATAATGTAACTGAGAAACTAAATTGCAAAACCACACTTTGTTGAAGCAATAAAATGTAAAAAATATATACCAAAAAATTAATAATATGATTCCAAAAGATGTATTGAAAAAATTTAAAAGTTTGTGCACATTTTCTTACCATATACACACGTTTCTTACCATAAATAGGAAGATTACGCTCTTTCTACATTAAATTAAAACCACACGTTTCTTACTCATAAATAAATAAAATTGGCAGTCACTCATAAATAAAATTTTGACACGGGGCAGTTTCCTATACGAGCTTAACAGATGACGAACGCTTCAGGGTAACCGGCCCCTTTAAAAACACCTTCGGTGTAATTAGACTTTCGATGAAAATGGTTTTGCTCTTCAAAATTTTAGATCATTATTACATCATCGTGATAATAGAAATAGATATTCCGTTTATTTGATATTAATAATTGTAAAAAATATCTTATTAGTTTATAACTTCTTTTTTTTCAAATGGAAAGATCCACGGGAAACCCAGCAATACTTCTCCACAATACTTCTCCACATTCGTGGATGGTAGAGGTGGTAAACCGCCGGCCATCCTAGCAAAAGGCCTAACCCTAGAGGACTCAAGGCTCGAACCCGTGACCTCCCCTTGAACCAAGAGAGTGTGCGCACGTCTTACCAATTGAGCTAACCCTTGGGGCTAATTAGCTTACAACTTTATTAAAGGTGGTTACCTTTTCTAAAGTTTTAGATTATTACTCAATAATTATAAAATAAAGTTGTTTGTTACAATTTTATTGAAAATGATCATCTTCACTATAAGCTAAACTAGTCTAGATCCAAATCTTAGGTTATCTCAAGTGTCTAAAAAGATTAAATTTATTCATCTAGGATTGAAAATGGTTTTAAAGCTATGGTTTTAATACATGTTTTTAAAACCATGGATTGTTTAAGAGGTCCTTACACCTTATTTTAAAACCATGTGCAAGGCACTCCTAAACCATATACAATAAAACCATGGGTTGTTTAAGAGACCTTGCATACGGGTTTAAAACCATTTGCAACAATAAAACAATAGGTTGTTTAGAAGGCCTTGCATGTGGTTTTAAAACCAGAACATCTCCTCTATATTGGGTATTTTCCCTGGCCAACATACATTTATTTTGGCGGATAATTAAAAAAAATTATTTTTTATTATTTTGTTAGGAACGAATGTTACAACATCTCTTCCATACTCGAATCTAAAACGCCTCTTGGTCCAATGATCGACGATCTGCACTTGCTTTTCTTAGCCAAAATTTGGCAGAAATTGTTGAAATTGTAGTTTTAGGTTGTTGGAATTGCATAATCTTAATGCCTTATAGGTAATTGAGGATGTCGAACCCATTTTTTCAATCAAAATTTCAATTTGAACAATGAAAATTGCAACTTTGGAAAAAATCACATTCTTGAATTTTTCCAAAATCATAGAAGAAATGAAAATTGTATACCTTTAGCTTACTCGCTCGGTCATCTTCTTCAAAGATCTAATCATTATTACACCGTCATAATAAAATGGTGTTTATTAGTTAATGTTTATAAAATAAAGTCGTTTATTAAAATTCGAATGAAAATGGTTATCTTCGTTAAAACTCTAAATCATTATTTGATTATAATAATAAAAGTTGATATTTCATTCATTTTACATTAATAATTGTTCACATAATAATTATGATTCATTTTACATTAATAATTGTTCACATAATAATTATGATGGTAGCAATGAATAGTAGTGATTATGTTATTAGCTCAAGCTTATTAAAATGTTTATCTTCTTCAAAGTTTTACATCATTATTACTTAATAATTATGAAACAGTTTGTTTTGTTTTAGTGACTTCGAAGAATGTCAATAATCTATGAAACCATAACCCAGCCATCAAATCCTATGCTAAGTGAATTTAATCAAATAAAATAAAATTTCTTGTTACATTCGTTTTAGATTAATAAAAAATTGTTTGCTTAGTTTTTTTACATTAATAAAAGTGGTTGATTTCCAATGATAATACAAAGAATTATGTATTAGCTTATACAACTCAAATGAAAGTGGTTATATCTTCTAAAGGTTTAAATCATTATTAAATTTAATAATAATAAAAGTTATATACAACTTCAATGAAAGTGGTTATCATTTCCAAAGCTTTAGATCATTATTACATAATAATATTAAAATGTTGTTTATTAATTAATTTTAAATTAATAAAAAATGTTATTTGTTCCAATTTGTCATATTAATAAAAAGTTGAATGTTATTTGTTACATCATTTCGTATTAATAAAACGTTGATTGTTCCTTTCATTCTACATTAATAAAAGGTTGTTGGTTTGTTAGTTTGCAATGATAGCATAGAAAATTTTATCAACTTACAATAATGGAATTGGTTATCTTTATTGGATTTTTTTTAATATCTTTGTAATATGGTTTGTATTGTAATTACATACTATTCAGAATTGGGTTGGGTTGGATATATTTATTATGTGTTTATAAACATATCTAAATAAAAATACAAAGGATAGTGTTATGAGCTTATATCGACTCGACTCAAAACATTAAGTTTTGGCTTCCAATAGTCCATGTGCCACTACCTGAAGTCTCATTTGTCGAGGGTGAGACCATATCAGTAGGGATTCCAACAAACTATGGCGCCTAACCTGTGGAACTCTTAACAAGTTTATATTCTTGTTTAATTGTTTTTTTTGTTACAAGGGGAATTGACAACTAGTCGGTTTCGTACTCGTGTGACACGAGGTCGATTCCTATCGCTACCTCTGTACCAGTTTGTTTGAACGTGTGACCTATTGAACAGCCTCCGCGCTTTAACAGAACGTGAAGTGACCAATAGACCAAACCCCAGGAGGCTTTCTTGTTTAATTGTTACTTAGCCAATTATTTAGATTTAACACTTAGCAATAGTACACAAGAGACACAAGATATATGAGGGAGGCACCCCAAGGAGGGCATGCCTAAAACTCTTTTAATATATATAAAAACATATTACAGTTACATTAAGAAAGGGGATTCCATATACAAGCCAACCAAGAGAGTGCAAAATGGGCGAGCTCCTAAGAAACCCCAAGAAATTATCCTATTGCTTCTTTGCTTTTCAGGTCTCTTTTGATGCTTTCGGAGGGTCGCCACATGTGTTACATGTCCTCCTGGTATTGTGTTATTAAATAGTTTTTACATATACAGATGTGTGTATATGTCAATGTTATAGAATAGAATCTTTCATTGGTGTATAACATGTTAATGACCATATATGGAAGAGCCTTTTGTATATGCACATATATGAAAGAGCCTTTAGTATATGCACATAGTTATACAAAAGTGTTTTCGAATATGTGTGTGCATATACGGAAGTCATTTCCATATATGCTTGTATCTTATATAATTATATTTTTCTTATACATGATGTAGTATCAACTTTACACTTTAATGGTCTTTGATGAACATCGTAATGGGGTTCCACTAGCTTTGGTGATTTCATTAAGCAATACTATAGATGACATATGCAAATGGATGTCATCATCAATTACAGCTGGAATAAAAGAACAACCAAATGTGGATGTCAAAGCTTTCATCATAGATGATGTTGCATGCTGCAGCTAAAATTGAGGTGCTAAGATAATGTTTGTATTCCTTTTAAAAGAGGTATAACAAAATAAATTTTATGTATATTCTCTTATAGTGTTATGTTATTTCGAGACTTTGACCATCTCCACAATATTATCATGTGTATGGCATGTCTGTTGAGCATGGTTAAAGAATGTTGGAAGTAAAGTCAAAGGAATATAATGATAAAATTTGTATCTTCTGTGCTCTAGAAGAAATTATGCGCTCATGTTAAGATCATGAAGCTATGAAAAAAGCAATTGCAATTTTATTTATTGAGCTTAGTGAACGCAAAGCTTTTTTGAAATATTTTAAAACCCTGGTTATCCGATAATAAAATATGTAAGTTTTTGTGTAGTTGGTTTGTATGACTATTATGCAATGTCATATTTGTATTTATTACTTCAAAACTAATAATTTGTTTCTTCATATATGCAGGAAAAAGATTATTTAAATTTTCCATGTTCTAATCAAGATAAAATCAATGTGATTGAATCATGTCATGGATATATAAAACAAATGTACTTGAAGGAGATAAACAACTCATGCCATGGAAGAGTCAACTGGATAATTTATGTGTTGTTGACAAAGGATGAATTGTATTATATTCATATGCAACATTTGGAACAAGTTGGTTTTATACGACCTAGAAAATTCTAGGAATGATTGAATGCATCCAAATGCATAGAAAACCAAATCCTAAATGAATACTGTGTGGCTAATGAACAAAGTCACAATGAATATTTGGTCTGTACCCAAAACAACCATACTCAAAATACTTGGTATAATTTTGTATATAATAAAAGGGCCAAATCAACACTCATGTAATTGTAATTGCGAACTGAATGGAAATGTATGGAAACATGTATTAAAATTTGAGATGTTAGTGACTAAGACTATTTTAGGTGATAGTAGATTACCAAATGCCTCTAGATCTATTACTGAAAGGCCTATAATTTTAGTTGATTTAAATGAAGCAACTCTTTTGAGCCCAAAGAACCAAACAAAGTTTCCACCATGCTTCAATTCTCCTCCTAATATTAATTGGCATAATGAAACAAGCACTGTAAGACCAGAGAGTGTGTTAGTTGAGGATGATGAGATGAAATGTGTTATGTCATCAACTCATGAAGAATTGAGGGGTTTATTATCCATAAGACCCATAAATTTGGAGCAAGCATATGCATTGAAGAACGTGGTGGCTAGTGCACATCAAGAGTTCAATAAAATTTGTTTTGGTACTATAAATCCATCCAAGATCACTACCAAGTGACGATGCAATTTTTTGAGCCCAAACAATAAATAAAGACAATGTGGCCATGAGTTAAAACCAGGAAAAGATCAACCTCAATTTCAAAGGGTTGGATGAGTTCGTGCAAAGAAAAAAAGCATGAACAATCAGTTGGAGCTATCTTCTCAAAGACAAAGGAGCGTGGATCATGCATATGATTTAGTGCAACCTTCTACCACACTCAACATTGGTATGGAAATTTGATATTATGTATTGTTTTACATGAAATACAATATATGACTATCTTAAATCTAAACTAAAAAATATTTGATTATTTATTGTTTCAGTCGATGAATCCACATCTCACCATTTTCAAAATTGTCGACTTCGACTATTTAATGAGAATATTGTTGAGAGTAACTCTTTGAATCCAAATAGAGGTAGTACACTAATTCTTGTAAAATTTCATAATTGTAGCACATTATATGTGAGTATTTCACCTGTAACATTAGTTGAATAACATCAAACACCTTTAAAATATGATGCAGGTACTTTTACCAATGATACAAACATACTAACTAGTGTATGTTTATTAACAAGAAGATGCGGTTTTATAGAGCATTGAAAAGTTGAAGTGGTACATTGTTGTTGTTTTTCAATTTCCCCATGCTATACAAGACATTTGAGCAGTTATATGCTACTCACATATATTGTTATATGTTACATTCTATTTATTTAAGACAATCATAACAAACACTTTATATTGTTTTGGAAAATGTATTTGTTGTGGGACTCCATCATAAGTTGGAACATGTTGTGCATTCATGTTTTCATCTTTTCAAATATGTTCATTTATTGTTTGATATCATGGTTACTTTGATATAATATTTCAAGAAAACTACTAACACGTATTTCAATAAATTTGAAGGGACTTCATTTACCTGATTTGAATAAAACATGGTACTCAACATAGACAATATTAGAATATGCTATTGCTTGTATATGTCAATGTTTTAGAATATGCTCTTGCATTGGTGTCTAACATGTTATTGAAATGGGCATGATAAAGTTATAATTTGAGTCTCCTTCAATGTTTTCTACTTTTCATTCAATGTTTACTTTCTTCCCATTCCAATAAGTATATGTGCTTCCGAATATGCACATGCATATATGAAAGTGGTTTCTGTATATGCACATGCATATATGAAAGAAGTTTTCGTAGATGTGTGTGCATATACGGAAGCGCTTCTGTGTATAAACACACATTTACAGAAGCACTTTCGTTTATACAGACGCATATACAAAAGCGCTTTTCCTATACATGCTTTCGTATTTGCATGTGCATATACGAAACTTGTTCTTTATGTATACATACTTTCGTATATGCTCTTTCATATATGCACTTTCATATATATGGAAAGCGCTTTTGTAAATGTGCATGCATATAATGGAGAAATTTATGTATATGTGCGCACATATACGAAAGCGCTTTCCTATATGTGCACACATATATAGAAAGAGCTTTCGTAACTGCATATACAGAAGCTCTTTCCATATATGCATGTGCATATATGCATGTGCATATATGAAAAGCGCTTATGTAAATACACACGCATATATAGAAGCGCTTTCTATATATGTGCAGGATTTCGTATATCTACATATACAGAAGAGCCTTCTGTATATGCACTCGCATTTATAAAAGCACTTTGTTTATATGTGCTTGCATATAAAGAAGCACTTATGTATATGTGTGCACATATATGGAAGTGCTTTCTGTATATGTGGCTCATATACTAAATGCGCTTTTGTATATGTGCGCACAAATACAAAAAGTGGTTATGTATATGCATGCTCATATACAAAAAGTGCTTCCATAAATGCATGTTCATATATGGAATCGTTTTTGTATATGCACATGCATATACCGAAGCGCTTTATGTATATGCTTACGCATTTACAAAAGCACGTATACGAAAATCACTTTCATAAATGTGCGTTCAACTCTGAAAAGAGAATATACAAAATCACTTCCATATATGCACACACATTATATGAAATCACATGCATATACCAAAGGCTCTTCGCTAAAGAGCATAAGTGGAAAGCACTTTCGTAAATACATGCGCATATATGGAAGCACTTCTGTATATTCTTATATACAAAAGAGCCTTTCGTATATGCATGTGCTTCCGTATATGTGTGCATATATAATGAAATGCTCTGTATATGCACTTTATATGCACGCACATATACGACATTGCTTCTATATATGCATGTGCATATATGAAAGAATTTTCGTAGGATACCCTTGCTCCCCATGATGCCAATTCTAGATGGCATGGAAGGTATTATTTATTCTTGTTGGAGGATCACACTAGGAATACTAGGAAGGCATTGTCTCTAGTTGTTCCAAATCAAAATGCTACTAAGGAAGCATATAACTGTTCATTGTGCTTTATATGCCAGTGCATAAATGGGAATCTCTTTTGTATATGCGCTTCTATATATGCACATACATATACATAAATGCTTTCTGTATATGCACACTCACATATGGAATCACATATGTGTGTGCACATATATGGAAGTACTTTTGTATATGTGCGTACATATACGGAACAACTTCCCATATATGTGTGTGTATATACAGAAAAGCTTTCGGTATATGCGTGCACATATACAGAAGAAGTTCCATGAATGAACATGCATAAACAGAAAGTGCTTCCATATATGCACGTGCATATACGGAAGCACTTCTGTAAATGTGTGCGCATATACAGAAAGTGCATATACATAAGCACTTCCACATGTGTGCACCCATCATTTACGGAAAGCACATATATGGAAATCACATATACGAAAGCGCTTGTGTATATGCGTACCAATATACAGAAAGAACATATATGGAAGAACTTTGTATATGTGCATGAATATATGGAAGCGCGTGCATATACAGAAATCTCTTACGCATTTGTGCATGCATATACTGAAGTGTGCACATATACGAAAGGCTCTTCTGTATATATTAATATATGGAAGTTATTCTATATATCTTCTTATACAGAAGTATGCATATATGGAAGATCATTTTGTATATTTGCACGCTTCAGTATATTTGTATATATGGTATATGCATGCACATATACAAAATATGTTTTCTGTATATGCACACGCATATACATAAAGCGCTTTATGTATATGAGTGCACATATACAGAAGAACTTTATGTATATGTGTGTGCTTCAACATATGAACATATACAAAAGATCCTTCCATATATGTGTGTGCATATAAAAAAGTGATTTCTATATATATATGCATGCATATACAGAAGCGCTTTACATATATGTGTGTGCATATACATAAGCGCTTTCCGTATATGCAGGCACATATACAAAAGCGATCCATATATGTGCTTTTGTATATGCGTGCACATATACAGAAGCGCTTTCCATATATGTGCACGCATATACAGAAAGTGCTTTTGTAAATGCGTACGCATATATGGAAGTGCTTTTCGTATTGTTAGATTTTCTTAAGATTTGATTAGATTATCTAGCATATTTATATGAAAGAATAACAAGTACAAGAAAATGCATAAGATATAAAAGATACACAAGACACAAAGATTTTCATCGAGGAAACCATAAAGAAGAAAACCCCACAAACTTCTTCAGAATAGTAAGATGATCAAAAGCAGTAATAAGACATGTTCAGCAGCTATCTTTCTCTCCTCATCTAATTGTCTCTTTCTCTCATGTGCCTTAGAGAGTGTGTGAGATGTGTATAAATAAGGGATATTTCCTCCCTATCTATACCCTTTCAAGTCACTGACCAAATATAAGACTCGAGCCTACATGTCATCTCACATGGGGCCCACTTCTCCTAGAGAGACCACAATTACATATTACATTATGTTACACTGGGGACTATTTCCCCAACTTACAATGGAGGTTGTACCTCAAGGTATAGACACAATTTAGAAATCTCGTAAAGGGGTAACACACATCCCCAATGGGGGTACAACAACATAAAATGATAACATACATCAAAATAAATTTCGAAGTTACAAATACATCAACACTCCCTCTTAACTAGGAAGGTATTCTCTCTCTACACAGTCTTCAACACATTTGGTCAGGTCTTCATCACATCATCATCATCACGGAGTCATAGAGTCCTTATCATAGATGTTTCCATCATCTTCTTATAATTTGATCATCGTCCCATACTGTCTATCATCAGAAGTTTCTACAGTGCCAATCCTTTTTCATGATGTATGTAGGCCTAGTCCTATGTTAGGTATTCATCTACAGTGCCAACCCTTTTTCATGCTGGATGTGGACCTAGTCCTCTGTTGGGTATTCATCTACAGTGTCATCCCTTTTTCATGTTGGATGCAGGCCTAGTCCTCTTCCAGGTATTCATCTATAGTGTCATCCCTTTTTCATGTTGGATGTAGGCCTAGTCCTCTTCCGAGTCTTCATCTACAGTTCCAACCCTTTTCCATAGTGGATGTAGGCCTAGTCCTCTGCCAGGTATTCATCTACAGTGCCAGTCCTTTTTCATGCTGGATGTAGGCCTAGTCCTCTACCAGGTCTTCATCTATAGTTCCAACCCTTTTTCATGCCGGATGTAGGCCTAGTCCTCTGTCGGGTCTTCATCTACAGTGCCAGCCCTTTTTCATGTTGGATGTAGGCCTAGTCCTCTATCGAATCTTCATCTACAGTGCCAACCCTTTTTCATGTTGGATGTAGGCCTAGTCCTCTACCATGTCTTCATCTATAATGCCAGCACTTTTTCATGTTGAATGTAGGCCTAGCTCTCTGCCAGGTATTCATCATCTCTGTGAGCAAGCAATCAAGTAGGTACATCTCAGGACTTATTATATGCCTCTTGCAAAACCTGCAAGATCTCCTAGGACTGATTATATGCCACTACAAAACCTGAAGGAGCATCCCAGGAATGATTACATTCCTTGCAACACCTGTGTACCCTACTATTACCTCATCATCTTTAGATCATCTCATCGTCACACAGAGCACATCCCATATACACATAACACATCACTTACATCAATGACCATGGGAGCCCCAACATTCCACCATGTCAGAAAGGCTCTCAGCTCTTACATCAATGACCATGGGAGGACCATCCTGCCACCATGTCAGAAAGGCTCTCATCACTCACATCAACGACCATGGGAGGCCCAGCTTGCCACCATGTCGGCAAGGCTCTTAGCACTTACATCAACAACCATGGTAGGCCCAGCCTTACACCATGTCAGAAAGGCTTAGCACTTACATCAACGACCATGGTAGTTCCAGCTTTCCACCTTGTCGAAAAGGCTCATGTGTATCTGCGTCTTCCAGACTCATCACTTCCCATTGGAAGGAACCTCGATCTAAATAACACCAAGCTTATCATTGAATAATTCAAACTTCACTCTGTCCATTTCTAGCATAGAATCACATCAGTACTGATTATGTCCAATGATAACCTACGAGCTTCACCAGGACTGATTACATCCAAGGACAACCTACATGACTGATTACATCTGAGAAACCTACGAGCTTCACGAGGATTTTATGCTCAGACAACCTGTCTCCTTGGCTATGCTAGAACTTATCACTCCCTCTTTCGAGAGATCTCGATCTAGATCACATACTAGAGCTTCACTACTCCTCTCTCACAAATAACCAAGCAAATGGAAACATATTTTTCCTCGGTTGTACTCACCTCCATGCAGAATTGCATCCCGCCAAACCAGTAGTCAATACTGGATCTCAAACTGAAGAAGAAACCCAAGGTGCTCTTATTCTCAGTGGTGCTACCAATATAAATAAACATAACCATGCAGGTTAGTCTTTTGATTCGTATCATACTCGAACCCATACTCAACTATACCCTTCAGGTACCTCACTGGATGCTTTGCAACCAGGTGAGCATGTCTCGGATCCATCAAGAACTGGCTTAGTTCGTTCACAACAAAGCATGTGTCTGGTATTGTATCCATCAGGCACATCAATGAACAAATCATCTAACAATACATCATGGCATCAACCATCTCTGATGAAACATCACTCAATAGCTTCAGGTTTGATGCCATAGGTGTAGTCATGGCCTTTCATTCCATCATCCCAAACCTCTTTAGTATCTCCACTGCATACTTCCCTTGTCCAAGGTAAATTCCATCCGCACTCTACCATGCCTCCATTCCTAGAAAGTAGTGCATCATACCTAAGTTCTTCATCTTGAACTTAGAAGCAAGTCTCCTTCTTGCATCTTTAATGAGTTCCTCTTTTCCTGTCAGGAATAGGTCATCGACATATAACAGGAGCATCACTTGTCTTCTGCCTTCAACCTTGAAGTAAAGGTTGGAATCCACTTTACTCTCAGTAAATCCTAGAGCCATCAGTAAGCTATCCATCATGGTGTACCATGTTGAACCTCAGGATCTTCTACAGTCACTTCCTCTAAAGCGGAGCAACATTCTCCCTCTGCCTTTCTTACTCTATGTATTGAAACATTATGTAATGGAGTGACAAGTAGCTTATTCTGCTACTAATATTCTATGTATCCATCTAGGGTCACTAGATACCAAGATCCTCTATCTTGAACTTTGTTGAAAAGTTCTTCTTGCACCCATCTATGAGCTTGTCATCCTCTATAGGATTTCATCTTCAACCTTGTAGAAAAGGTTAAGATTTTCATCACTCTAGGTGATATTCAAGATCCTTGTGTAATTGTATGTTCTATCCCATGGGTGCCTTCTGAGCTCGTACAAGGCCTTCTTTAATTTGCACACATGATTATGCCTGTCATGTGTCTCAACTCCCAGTGGCTGCTCTATGTATACTTGACTTGTCACTGGTGAAAATGTCTCTTTGTAATCTATGCCTTCTTTCTATGAGAAGCCTCGTGCTACGAATATTTCCTTGTATCCCAAGATGTTGCCATCTACTACATGTCGGATCTTGTAGATCCATACGGAAGACACTACAGACTTCCCTCCAGGTCTCGACACCGCATCCTAGACATCATTCTTATTGAACTGGTACTCTTTGATCATAGTCTCCTTCCCTTTCTTCTTGTCTACTTCTCTTCATAGCTGGAAGGCACAACATCAATGATGGCAATCAACAGTGTCACATAACTAGAGTGTGTCTAAGGCCTCTTTATTTCTTTGGAATTATCGTCATACTATTCTTCATCTTGGATTATTTCTCATTCCCAAGGCGGTCTTCATCTCTCGAGGTGCATCTACCGTTCTCTTTATATTCTTCTGAAGCTCTTTCTTTTGCTATGGTGTCTTTTACCCAAGAAGCTTTAGGTTCCTCTTCTAAACTGTCGGTACTTTTTCTTTGGAATGATCTACAAGTCAAGTTCATTTGCATGATTAGAAACATATCATAATTTCCAAAACATATTAATAGAGACAAATATATGTCACATAGCCATGCGACTATTTTAGCCAATGCTACAACATTCATCCATATCATGTATACATACAATAACTTCTAGATGCATTCTACCCCAATGTTATTAGGAGTGTGTACTACTCCTAATATGAAAACAAAGAGGTTTCAATCTAGATAAATAGTATTGACTTCTTACCCATTATGTAATGCAAAATACTCAAACATCAACTGAATATAAACAAATGTATAACCAAACAATATCATGAAATGAAAATTGAATACTTATCTTTATTTTTTTGTGGGTAAACTCCTTGATCCTTCAACTTCATCATCTTCTTCATTCATAACAACGTCATTTCTTATCCAAATGCTAAGATGGATAAGAGGTTCTCCAAGAATTGAGTCCTTCATATTCCTCATTGCTTGAGGGATCTTCTTTGAGTCTTGAGAGATTGATCTTCAATTGCTCCCATCTTCTCTTCTCTTATTATGAGTCGAGCTTCTTCTTTTGTGCACTCTTCCTAGAGTCTGCTGAAGGTAGTCACTTCCTTCTGGCACACATTCCTCGAATGAATGAATACATGATCTTGGGAGGTCATTCAAGGTGGTTATAACAATATGTTATTCTTCTTTGATTGCTTTGTCATAGCATCGAACACTTCCTTTTGTTTTCATCAAGGATGACATGTGAGGGATGAGATGATCTTTAATAGAATCTGCAATTATTCTCTTGGCTTTAGCCTTAGCCTCATCTCCCTCTGGCTCTTAGAACTTCCATACTGAAATACTGATCAAAGTCAATTTCTTTCAAGGATCACGGAGGTCCTATACTTCCAAACTTGGAAGTTGTCAGCTTCACCAAGATTGTCATCAAGCTAGTGTGATTGGTCATTTTGAAATGAGAACCTCAAATGTAAATAGCAAAAATTTAGATCTTACCAATTTGAGGTGTCTATCCTGGTTCCGGAGCTCGCTGATTTAGGGTTTGTTAGAGGAACCCTAATTTTCAAAACTTGGAATTTAAAAATTCTGATTGGATAGAAATATGGGCCTCTTCAAGGCTAGTTTTCCAATGTACTAATTTTCTGAAAACAGTGGAGGGAAGCTCTCGAAACAGGAAGCCCTAGTTTTCTAATTTCTTCTACAGAAATGACTGATATTGATTTTGTTGTATCTACAAAGTTTTAGATCCTTAAAGTCTGAAACTTCTCACTGTGATAGCCTAATAAGTATTCTTTACAACCACATAGGTTAAAGTAGAAATGGATTCTCCAAGTGGGACTTATTCATATTTTCCTAAGGTGACTGTTTTGGGACTGTTCATCATACCAAACTTGTACGGACTGCCACGTGTCATTGTTCCACATTTTGGGTATGAAAATCGTACAACATAAACTAAAGTTCATTCCCTACCTACAACATCTTGCTAAATTTCGTTTGGACCTTCCTAGCCCAAGATATAGCAAATCTACCTGGGTCACCTGTTTATGACTATATTCTAGAAGAGGCTGGAACCCTGATTTGGAGGAACCATATATCCTTAAGTATAGCGAATATGAGGCTGAAACTTTTACACAGGGTAAAACAAGAATTTATCTATGGCCTGTAAAAGTTTTGGATTTTGATACTTCTCCAATATCGTTTTATATAGAAAGTGCTATAATTACTAAATTTGGTCTTCTAGGGTTTTTAGGCATGAAACCCTAATTTCCATTAGCTACCAGTGTAGTTGTATTTTGGCTGCACAATGAAAATTCCCTGAATCAAAAACTGATACCACCAACAGATGTGCCATAGTGAGGCAATTTATCCTATCCCTCCTTGCTCGATGATCTGTGGAGAGAACACCTTCAACTAGGAAGCCCTAGTTCCTGTAGCAACAAAGTGCCTTCTTTCAGAGAGGCTCTGGTACCATGTTAGATTTTCTTAAGATTTGATTAGATTATCTAGGATCTTTATCTGAAATAATAACAAGTACAACAAAATGCATAAGATATAAAAGATACACAAGACACAAATATTTTCATCGGGGAAACCATAAAGGAGAAAACCCCGCAAACTTCTTCAAAATAGTAAGATGATCAAAAACAATAAAAGAAATGTTCAGCAGTTATCTTTCTCTCCTCCTCTGACTGTCTCTCTCTCTCATGCACCTTAGAGAGTATGTGAGGTGTGTATAAATGAGGGAGAGCATCTCCCTATTATACCCTTTCAATTCACTAACCAAATATAAGACTCGAGCATACATGTCATCTCACATGGGGCCCACCTCTCCTAGATAGACCACAATTACATATTACATGATGTTACACTGGGGACTATTTCCCCGACTTACAATGGAGGCTGTACCTCAAGGTCTAGACACAATTTAGACATCCCGTAAATAGGTAACACACATCCCCAATAGGGGTACAACAACATACAATGATAATATATATCAGAATATCTTCCGAAGTTATCATTGAGAATCAACCACCTTGAAACAAACTAAACAAACAATTTTTTATTGATATGAAATGAATGTAACAAACTTTATTTTCATTTATTAAATCCACTTAGCATGAGATTTGATGACTCGGTTATGGTTTCATTGACTATTGGCATTCCTACAAGTCACTACCCAACCAAAAGAACTTTGCTTAAGAATCATTAAGGATTTCAAACTTTGAAGAAGATAACCATTTCAATAGACTTGAGCTCTAATATCATATTCACTACTATCATCATAATTATCATGTGAATAATTATTAATATGAAATGAATGAATATGGGTGAAATCATGAACGTGGGTGTCTATTCCGTGAGAATCAACTTTCGAAATCCATATTTAAAACACTTTCGACCAAACTATTTTTTTTTCGGCCTAACTATTTAAACTTTTCGGCCGAACTATTTAACTTTTTCGGCCGAACAATTTAAAACAACTTTCGGCTGAACTATTCTTTTGGACGAATGTTAAAACTAATGGTGAACCTCGTGATGCGGGGTTTGTAAGGATCGCCGAAAAAATAATGTCCGACAGATTTGTTTTCATTCGAACATTTTTCGGTCGAAAGATTGTTTGACCGAAAGAAATGTTCGACCAAACAATTGTTCGGCCGAAAAAAGGTATATATATTTTTAACGACACAACTGTTTCCAGTTTTGTCATTTCCTATTTTTCCTTGTCTTCCTGCACTTGTGCCTCAGCTCTACCTTGCCTCACCTATTAGGCCTCGGCTCTGCCTCACCTTGCCTCTTCCTCACCTGTTAGTCCTTGACTGTGTGTTAGGGGATCGCTTTTGTGTTAGGAGCTCGCCTGTGTGGTGCTTTGCGGTGGTGGTGCTTCGCCTGTGTGGTGGTGCTTTGTGGTGCTTTGCGGTGGTGGTGCTTCACGGCTTTGTGGTGGTGGGTGTGCTTCGCAACTTGTTGGAGTCCATTTGTGGGCGTCTGTCTGTGGTGCTTCGCGATTTCGTGGTAAGCTCATATTTCTTCAAAATTGATTGATAAGTATATTATTTCTTCAAAATTGTGGTAAGTACTTATGTTTTTTTCAGTTGGAACCTCACACTATAATTTGACACTATGATGATTAATAGGTATATTATTATTATTCTTTATTTTGCATCTTTCTCCCGAGTTTTTCTGATTCGCGCATATGTACATGGTAGATTAATACTTTACTTTATTTAAATAATTCTCTCAAATATAATCTTTGAAAAAACAAAACTCATATCCACCATATTCAAGTTTAATAGTGAAAATAAATAGGTAAGTTTGAATAGCACATCCACTAAATGAGCAAGGGTAAGAAAACACCTACACATAGCCATGCTGAGAGAAGTTCTAAGTTACAAAGATATAACGAACATTGATTGCACTTAACCGAAGCTTGAAGGTATATATATATATAATTCAAACTTCAAACTTCACTAGCCTTTGGAAGCATTCATTAAATTCCGAACTGTTACGTGTTTTTAGGTGGCCCTGAAATGTAGAGTAAATTGTTTGTGACGTACAATAAGAAGTCACTTGGATGGATCCGAATAGAGCCAAATGGGAATCAATTTTGTTTTCTTCATTTGCATTAAATTTTTCGTTAAAAAGTAGAAATTAATTTTGTTTTCATTGCTATTAAATTTAGTAAAGAATTAAAAAAAATTAATTAGATAAAATATGAATACAACTTATAATAAGTCTAAAAATTGGAATAGAAAAGATTTAAGACATCTATTTTAGCTAAAATTAGTAAATCAGCATCTACCAACAACTTTCAATATGATTTTGTTTTAAACATTTACCAACAGTTAATACTTTTTGCAAATTTATCTTAGGAAAACACATAGAACTACAAATTGGGTTTCGAACAATTCTGGTGCAAACACACAGAATTACACTGAGCAACAACTCAACAATAGTAAGAGCATAATATTCCTCTGTATGTTAAATCCCTTACTAATCCGCAAGACTTAAACCTCTTTTTATGCATTCTTTAATTTAAAAGATCCTAGGTCGAGCTGGTTTTGGAAAATATCCAGTTAAATATTTCAACAAAAAAAATTTAAAAATATATGGTATGTTAGTGTTAATTATTTTATTGAACTATGAGAAGTGATGACATGCATTTATTGAACTATAATCCCTAATTAACCTCTCTTGTCACTCCCTAATTAAAATTACAGAAAGGATTTTTCACATGGGACCAATTTCACAAGTACCTTCAATTTGTTGTTTCATTACAAGAATACAAAAAACCGGAGCATTCTTTGTTTTGTTTGAAGTAAAACTGCCCTTTCGAGCAAAACCTGTAATCTTCCCTGAGAGCACAAAACTGTAAACTAGAGTCTACAGACTTTCATCTATGCGCAAAAGTATACTAGTGTTGATTTCATCTATTATTTATCTTTGTGTCTATTTAAACCTTTGTAGATGCCAAGCCAAACCTTAAGAATTTCATTAGAACCTATACATAGAAAGAGCTTGAATCTGTTACCCCCCTAGGTTGTCGAAAATTCCCACTATATGTTCCTTTACATTTAGTGTGCTTTAGTTTACAAATGAGACATATTTCCATGAAGTTTCTTCGAGGTAGATTATTTGGTTTGTCAAGGATAATTTCCTACCATGACAGCTATGAATAATGGTATCATGATATTGTGCATATGCGTTCAATATTCTAATATCTTATCTTTTTTATTGTTCAATTGTATGTTCTATCAATTTATGTTGGTTGTTCATGTTACATAGTAGGTTGTTCCAACAAAGGTCTTCCCTAGAGCACCAACCCATGGGCATAAAACCCTAGATGGTGGAGACCTAATCACACCAAAGGGGGTAAATTATTTGGTTTGTCAAGGATAATTTCCCACCATGACAACTATGAATAATGATATTATGATATTTTGCATATGCTTGGTTCAATATTCTAAGATCTTATCTTTTTCTACTGTTCAATTGTATGTTTTATCAATTTATGTTGGTTGTTCATGTTACATAGTAGGTTGTTCCAACAAAGGTGTGCCCTAGAGCACCAACCCATGGGCATAAAACCCTATATGGTGGAGACTTCATCACACCAAAGGGGTAGTCAGCAAAGCCACTAAGCCAAGTACTTTTGAGAGTAAAACCAAAGGTGTTGTCCATGTTCAGTCCAAGGGGTAAAAATCTCTCAAACATTATATCCATATAATAAATCCCCCTTTGGTCTATACAATCAAAAAAATTGACCCCTTGCTCTAGCCTTAGCCTTATAGGGACACTGAAGTAGATCTAGTGCGTAACACACTCCATATGAATCAAAGTACATCAACAAAAAGGCTCTAAATTCTTTCTTTTTTCCTCACCAGCATTTCCACAAGATTAATAACTTGATGTGGATTGATCGTATTATGTTTTATACACAATAAGTATATTCAATTGTTTTTTTCTTTTCCTCAAAAAATTTCTATGGGATAAACTACATTAGTTCATTGGTGCTTATTTTGATGTTTATAGGAGATATATAGTAGAGATGGTTCGAGACAAGGTGGTCAATCATTCTTCGAGTCAAAGATGTACAGAGACATCTAAGATAAGGACACCTAATACCACACCTACATCTCCTGAAATGCCTTCAAATGTCCGCTCTCGAATATGGTCCGAATCATCTAGAGATTCTAGCGTATTATATCGAGACACATTAGGTATGTGTTTGAAATTTATGAGTATGCATGAATATTTATATTTGTTTCAAGTCTTTTTCATTGATTTTACTAAGTTTCATTAGCATTTTTATTTGTAGAGACACGGCGTAATAGATTGTCTCGTGAGAGTGGCCAAGATTTTGTGTCTGGTCGATTGTTTGATTCATCATCTTGTGACTGTTTTCCCTCTTCTGGTCATTATTTTAGAGAACAATAAATGGACCATCAACATTTTATTGGTAATATGTTACATATTATATATAATCTATTTAAATAAATTACTAATTTTCATGTGTATATATATGCTTGTGTCTTTATGTACTAAATTATACATGATTACATGTGTAAATGTAGAGGATCGTGGTTCTGCTGAGGGTTATGATGATGCATTCAGAGAGGCTGGGGGTGTTGATGCATTCAGAGAAAATGAGGGTTATGCATTTGGAGAAAATGAGGGTGGAGATGGTGAGGATGTTGCAAGGGACCAAGAGCAAGGTCATTCAAATGCTCAAAGAAAGGGTCAAGGTCGACGAAGGGCTTGTACTGAACAAGCACATGGTTTTCAACCCATGATCATTTATCCTTCAGATATACCCAATGCTCTTCCTTGGGAAAATGAAGAGGTTTCTATCACCCTTGAACAATGTACATCCCACCATAAAAAATTGAGGGATGATCTTGCTAGCTTGGAACTCCCAACAGAGAGTCAACAAAGCTTGCAAATACTTTTGGAATCTTTAGGCAAGTTTATTGGTGCTTATAGAGCTGTTGGGCCAACAACAAATTGTTTTATTCACATAATGTGAATGCAAAGGGCTCAGGTGATGGGTCCTAACAAGTGGGTTGATGTAGAGAAGAGGGTATCAAAAGTAGATTCCATTTCAATGTTTAATTTTAAAGAAGGACCGAAGTGGAAGATGTTAAAGGTGCAATATTTCAAGCACCCCGAGATTGCACACCATTTATATGATAGCTTCTTGGCTGCCTATGGTAGATTTCCATGGAACAATGAAGTGCCACATTATTTTGCGAGATTTTTTTATGCGGAGTTTTTTTTAAACATGAATCCAAATTACACAAATGTGTCCAAATTTTACGCGTTTGGAAAAGGTAGGATGTATGAACGAGAAGGAGCCTATCGTGATCCATTGTTGCCTAAGCCTACACCTCGTTTGGTGCCTCAGCCACAAAGAGTTGTTACATTACGATCAGAGATGGAGGCGCCCTCTCAAATTGGTCTAGAGGTCAGAACCGTCATAGGAGACAACTTACCATCTGCTCTAATGGCTGTTGATGTGGACATGGATCGACATAGAGCACGCGCTCGTTCTTGTGCACATTTTTCTTATAAAATAGATAGTGAGGTAGATTCAATGAGCCTTAAATATGCCAAGGCATATGCAAAACATTGTCGAGATGGATTGTTTTATTTACTCCATCGCGAGGAAGGAGGGAGGGGGGAGGTATGTGAGAAATTTTATGTTTTCCTCATAATTGTTAAATTGTGTTTTGTTAGTTTATCTAAATATATAATGAACTCATTTGAATTGCAGTTCACCCAAATGTTGGATGAACGTGATTTTATGGTCGACTCTACTGTTAACCTAGGGTCATTGAAAGAGGTACATTTGCATAAATATCTATAAACTTATATGTTCTTATTATTGACATGACACGTTTTTTCAAGATTGAAATTTTGTTTGTGATCATAGGTTCTGATCCCGTAGCCTAGGACCATGGGTATTGGGCCCCTCTCATCATCAATTTTGGAAGACATTCCTAGTGTCTCCCATGATTTGGAGGTAAATCAAGCACCTTTCAAATGTTTTAGTAATGATTAAATGTTTTTTTAATGATTAAAAGCAATTGACATTTTATTTAAATTTGAATTAAGTTACATTTAAATTACATGTTTTAAATGTTTAAGTAATGGTATTTTAATTGTAGGTGGGTAAACGTATTG
>LPNX010805024.1:255630-300025 GCA_001517045.1 Pseudotsuga menziesii
GAGTGCATTGGTTGCATTGGTTATATGATTACACCTAGCACTTTGATGTTTCTATGCAAAGTGTTATCCCTCATCATGCAAGGGTGTTCACTTGTGAATTTTTTTACAATTTCAACAGTAGGGGATGCATTTGATATTCGAGTTTTGCTTGATATTGTGGTGCTAGCCTAGATGTTAGTGGTTATGGTTAACAATTGGTAGTTGTAATGTGGAACAAGTGTACCTTATGGAGGTTAAGGAGGTTGTTACAGCTTATTCTTTCATGTAAATTTATCTAACAACATAAATGGGCCAAGGAGGAACACTGCAATGGTTTAATTCTAGGAAAACTTTGGTAGAATAACCAATGATATACTTGTAGCATTTAGCATGTTATTTGTTGAATCTATCAAACCCTGTAGAATATTTGGGACAGATATTTTGGGCAGCCTTTATGTATAGATTTGTGGTCATTGCAGTCTCAAAATACATGATATTAAGTTAGAAAATACTAGTGAAGATTATGTTGTATCTTTAGGAATATAGTGAATGCATCTTAAATTAAAATTTCAGGTAAAATGGATGCAATATTCTCATAAATG
This sequence comes from Pseudotsuga menziesii, assembly GCA_001517045.1. Taxonomy (NCBI): domain Eukaryota; kingdom Viridiplantae; phylum Streptophyta; class Pinopsida; order Pinales; family Pinaceae; genus Pseudotsuga; species Pseudotsuga menziesii. The sequence goes on from LPNX010805024.1 coordinate 256,212, forward strand.
CATAGTCCAAAATAAATGAATATAAAGGAAATTTACCATATATTGGTAAGTTGTATAGTTGTTGATTAGTGGCAATAGGGAAATGTTGAATATCCTTGAACCTGCATTCATACTCAAATTTTGAGCTTGATTTGAAGTAATCACTAGCAATATCCAAGCAATCTTATTATTCTTGAGATAATTAATATCATGATTTATCCTAGTTGGTGGACTATTTTATGGTGTATATCGTACCAAGAAATATGAATTGTTTTAGCCGAAACAAATTAGCACTTACGTAGTAGCTAACTCAATTCTTTGGCAGCTTGAAGAACTAAAGTAGTTGGATGGTTTAGGGATATGTTTAACATCACATGAACAACGTTAATGACTGGTAAGAAATATGGTATGTGGAGGGTTATTACTTGCTCATTGAACCCTAAATTTCTCAGAGCACACACATTTAGTGAACAAGAATAAGGGTTTATCCACGTATGCCTAATGTGTAAATTATCATGGGGAAACCTGTTTAGCTTTCAACCCATGAATCCTATAGAATCCACACCATCATTTGGATTCCTAATGATATCCCTAGATCAACTTTAAACATATAATATCCCTAGAATCAAAACCCTAAGATCTATGGTTTCTTCATTTCTTTTGGACCATCTAATTTGTTCAAAATTAATTCAATATTGTTTTATAAAAGGTGTAGTATTACCTACATTAGAAGCCCTTTTTGAAACCAATCATTGAGATGGAAACTTTTATTTGTCCCATCTCTTCTAAAATTCAACCTTTTGCATTCCAAGCTCAAGCTACTTTTTTTTATCTTGATGAAAAATCTACTTTTGTGAAGTTTAGATCAACTTCAAGTTTTAATGAACAAACAATTTTAATGTCCCATAAATGTAAGTTCTAAGTGTACATTTTTGTTTTGCATGAAATTTTCAAAGACTTTAAGCAGCTTAGTGACATCATTGGGTGGGCAATTGTCATTACAACCTAGTTTTGGACCTTTGATACAACATGATATATTAGACTCACGGATATTCATGCTCATGTTCAGGGAGGTGCCCAATGTTTGTAATCTTAAAGTAAATGTTGGCTAAGAATACTAAGAGGCTATATTTAGCATTGATCAAACGATTAACTATCATAGGCAAGAAAATGATCTAATGTATTATGGTATTTTGGATGTGATGGATTTAAAATTGGAAAATCTAATATTTAATTGTGACTGTTTAGATACAATGGATGTATGGAAGGTGATAAATAAAGTAAAAATTCAAACATTTGTGTTTAAAAATGCTCTAAATTTGTGTTTTCTTGATGGGCCAAAGATATGTTGTTGAGAAAAATGTTTAGTTACATTGGCATATTTGGATTGAATTCTAAAGCTAACTTCTGCAATGCTGGCCATTCATTTCCTTTGTTTCTTCAGTAAATAGAAGGAACTTTTGCATGTCAACATTGGAGAAAGAGAAGTAAACCTTTTCCTGTAGAAAAGGGAAGGTACTTCTACCTAATATATGGAAATATTAGGTGATGCTCACTAGATTTATGAAGTAATGGTTTTGTTTATAAGATCAATAAAATGTGTCTAGTAGAAAAAAGAATAAATCCAAGTGAAGGTGTATGAGAAATTAATATACTACCCTGATCTTTCATTGTCTTGAACCACATGCCTTTGTTGTGAACATTATGATAGATCTAGATCCATAAAAAATATCTAAAGGATATCCAATCCATTTCTTAGGGAGCTTTGCATGATAATTATGCATTATCAGGAATTCTCTTGAGATAACATGATAATTCATTCACAGCCCTTTCAATTATAATCCCTCTCAGCATACATGTAATTGTGATCTTCACTCTAAATTTTTGTTTTCATTTTGGTTGAGGATCAATGTAATTAGTATCTTAATTCATTTATGTAATTAGTATCTTACATGATGATTAAATTAGTATCTTTAATTTAATTACATTAATGATTTAATTAGTATCTTAAATGATGTTGGTTTCAAATGAATTTATTTCACAATCCTCTTTTGTGCAAATTCAATCAAGATTTTTAATCATTAGTAATGATTTTTAATATTTAGTAATATCAATATTGAATGTTTGTATGTTATGAATTTATACAATTGTACATATCAATTTCCCTATAAAATTAATATAGATCATTTTGATGTACATATGTTGAACAATCCAAGAACAATATATCATATAATTTACATCAATTTGATATATACATACGCTAAACAATCTAAGAACAATGAGCTATAAGCTCAACAATGCAAGAACACTATTTTATAAGATTCCTCAATTTGATGGACATAAGCTCAACAATGTAAGAACTTTAATCAATTTGACATGTACATAAGTTCAACAATCTAATCTAACAGTCTATGATATTTAAGTTTAAAAAAGGCATAGATCTCATAATTTGACAATTTCATAACAAATGTGCTTAAAAATTCATCAAAACAATATAGCTCAAAACTTATCAATAATCACTCTATTTGAGTGTCACAATTTTAAAACCAATGAAGACATCCTTCATGTAAAAAGTATGTATCATGTTCAACATGATTCAAATTAGAAAAAAGATCTTAAAGGAATCTCATCTTCAATTATTCTTTCATGATCAACTTTTGACATCTTCCATCTTCTAGCTTTGAATTTTTTATTTGATTTAACTTCTATCAACTTATGCGAGCTGTGCATACCAAATGACTATATTGGAAGCATATGATATCAGGTTGATAGTCTTTAAAGTGAACGTCCCTTTCAGTTTGATATGTTTCTTGAAAAAAATAACCTTTTAATAGAATTGACCCTCTTTAATATATAAAACCTCTGTCATCATAGTCCTCCAATAATTTCATCTTTCTCTCTGTGCATCGCATCAAATAATATCTCACATTTTTATTGTTCTCTATGGGTGCAACCACAACAAATACATCTCCTACACATAATTAAGAACATTGAATTTGTCAAAAAAAAATTTAAAATAAAAATAGAAAAATTTAGTATTTAGTATATATACATAAAATTACCTTCTCTAACCAAATCGAAAATTCTATCACCATCAGTTGATATTGCAATGTCCTCTGATTCCAACTCTTTAAAGCTTGCAAATGGCATTTTTCCTTTTAAATTAATTTCGTTGTGTTTCCAAGGTTTAACATAATTGTCATTGATGTTTTCACAAATCTCTATTGATTATGTGTCCTCCATGCAAATAGGACAAAATCATGTTAGCTTCCTACTATCAAATGAAAACACATTTTGGAAGGTTTTTGTTTTGATTGAGTGTAAATCTCAAGTTCCATGAATAGTGCTAGCATCGTATGGGATTGATCTGTCTATATCTTGGATTCCAATATGCCAAAAAAATATGTCCAACATAAACAATTTTACATGTACATGTGAATAAAATGTTAGTAGATGTACATATTAAAGTCATTCTAAGTTGATTAATTCTTTTTTGAAAACAAAGTTCATACCTGCGCACATATTTTGATTATTGATTGTAATCATGGTTGAGATTTAAACGACACCATTGAACAACTTGATTAGAACACACAAATCAATCGGTAGAATGGTTCATTTGATAACTTCGAAGTGCTCGTTTTACACACGCCCCAGCACCATCGTGCTCCCCTGTTCCATGACCAGTTTCAAAAAAAATTCAATGGTGTTTCATATTTGTTTTTTTATGAAGGCGACATAGCCAGAAGAATGACCATGAAGATTTAAATTTCCCTGCACATCCATCTGACCATATCCAATGTTCATTCATTACAACTCCACGTGTTTTCAATGAACCATAAATTATATTAAAACAATGTTGTACATAATCTGTATCATGCGTGCGGTCATCGCTGAAATAGAAATGGTATTCCTTGATCACATGTCGATTGTCATTCATGCTTTCTATATCATCAACATTTTGTTGAGCATGTCTATATAGAACATGGACAAATATAGAAACTTGGTCAGAATGATAATATTCACTTTGTATTTCTTTTTGTGCTTCAAATGTGTAATTCTCTATGAAATCAACCACAGAAAAAATAGTCCTCTGTGGAAAAATATCACGTGATTTTTTTATTTGCAAGTCTTGCCATCATGTTCTATGTGAATGTTTTATGTATTTATAAATTTCTTTTTCAAACTTTTTCAAAAACTTTGTAAGACCGATTTTATCTTCTTGTAAATCTATTCTTTTCGAAAGAGCGTTTGAAGAACTTATAGAATTGTGGGAATACATGACATATTCATATCTCTTCCAATCAACTATGATATCTGACAATGACGGATCGTTAATATCAATAGGATATTTGTGGTGGAATAAAGCTAGAGTTCCACAATTATCACATTTCTTCCCACCAACACAGACTTTGTTGTAAAAAATCTCGTGACTATCTCTTTCACATATAATTTCAAATATAAAAGCACAAATTGTGGAAGGAGGTGAATTCAACCAAAATGTTTTACCAAACCGAAGGAATGTGTCATAATATAATTCAAACTCAACATGATAGCGACAACAACATGTGTCACGAATAGTGATAGGTCTAACATACCATGGCTTTTGTTGTACAAATGTATTGATTGACAGATTCAATTCACTATGTTCATCTTTGAATTTATTGAACAATTGTACTTGAGTCATCTCCAATATATGTTTCAATGGCTTTCATACTGATTTCGAGATATTCTGCATCATATCACGTCTCTTGCATTTGGTGAAACACGAGAATTTTCCACCCAATATTCATGCATCATAGCTTTAACACTTTCACCGACCCTATCTTTATAGGGTTGTCTACAAATAACTGCCCAACAAGGAAGCTCATCATTTGCATCTATTTGTAATTGAAATTTGTTATATTTGTACAATGTTTTCCACGAAGTTCCGATAACCTTTGCGATATGCGTTGTCAAACGTTTTTGTCTAGTTAGATGAAATAATCATTGTTTGTATTATTCTACATGCAGCACTAGTATCTTTCTTTCTGGATTTTCCAATCGTTTTTATTGCATTGGATATATTTTCGAACACATTTTGCTTCACCTTTGAATCTTTTGTCTTCTTTTGAATACCCAATAATGACCAAGATTCCTTCAACTTCTTGGACACTAACAAACACCTCAAAATTTGAGCTTGTGTTGCCACTGATTCTTTTTCCAGAAATTGTTCATGCATCTTTTTCAACACGATATCGTACAATATGGTTAGGTTTTGTGTTTCCAAATTTTTCTTTATCAACATTTTGTAACATGTCGTCGTCAATGATGAAGCCACCTATATATATTTCAATTTCAATTTTAATTTAGAATATTTCAAATATACTTAACTTGAATCATAAAAATATGACTCATAATTATAACTATAATTACATGGTTTAAAATCTTTTAATAACCTATATATATTACCTCTATTGGATTGAATATTTGCATCGTTTTGTGATTCTTCTATGTCTTCAATGTCTTCAACATATTCAACATTTGTATCTGCATTTGGAAATTATATTAAAAAATACATCATCTACAAAAATCAGTTACTGCATTTTAAACAAATTTACAATATTTGTACATACTTGGTTCAATTTCTTCTTGAGTTTGATTTTGAACATTCATATCATCAACATTTTGATCCAAGTATCTAATTACATCATCATTAGCGATGTCTTCAATATTTGTATTATTTTGTTTCTTTTTTTCATGGTATCTGAGTTTTTGCTTTTCATTATGTAAGGCATCATCTCGAGTGCGATCACATTTCCTCTTTCACATTTTTTTGTTGCCCATGATTATTCAATTTATACCTTTAACTTAGAATAAATTGCCCTCAAGAGAATCTTAATCATCAAAGAAAAAAATTCATCTTAGAAAATACAATAAAAGTAAGAATCGTCCACCTCAAACAATATGACTACAAAAAGTAGTGATAATGGCTACAAGGAAGGTTATCAACCAAATTTAGCACTTGAAGGCCACATGAATCACAAAAAAATTACATGTAGTCATTACGCAGTAGGAGATTGAAGTGTATGAAGGAGTTGCGTTGGAGAGTTGAAGATCTCGATATTTCGAACCCTACTCTGGGATCATCATCAGGAGACACTTGAAGTTTATGGTGAGATAAGGTGGCCCGAAAGGTATACATACTCGTTTCTATGAAAAACCAAATGAAGAAGTCGGTTCTAGGTTTTCGACGGAGGTGGTTTTTTAAGTTTTCATTTTAATAATCATTTTATTAAATTAAATCATAATAATAAGAAAATGAATTAAGGATTTTAACCAATTATTTAAACCTTTGTATTTTAATAATTATATTAAGCTGTTAAAGTAGAAAAGTTTTTAATTTTAGTTCAAGAGCAAACAAAAGTTCTAAAAAAGGAAAAGGTTAAAAAATTTATAAGGTAAAGGTTTCTAAAGACAAAAGTATAAGTTTTAAACTTAAAATTTTATAACAATAAATTTTCAATAATAAATTTTTAAAAAAATTTATCCCTTTTTTTGGTAAATGTTTGGATCAAAGTTTTGTCACAAAGGTTTCAACTAAAACATTAATTTAAATTTTTAGTCTCAAATTTTTAATTAAAGAGTTATAGATTTTTTAAATTTTTTTTAATTAATTTATTTAAATAAAAATTCCAAAATGTTGGTCAAAACTAGACGAAGGGCTGAAAAATAAACTACTTCCCAAAGAAGGCATTGCCCCTCGAATCTATGGGCTTCCGAAAATACACAAAAATGGCGTTCCCCTTAGACCAATTGTGAACACAATTGACTCTCCAACCTATAAACTAGCCAAATACCTTGCTACTCTTTTAAGAACCCTGGTAGGTAAAACAAACTCCTTTGTTAAAGACTCCACTAGCTGGGTGAAAGAAATATGCGACGAATCCTTAGATAATGGTGACATCCTTGTTAGCTTTGATGTTGTCTCCCTTTACACAAAAATCCCCGTCGATGAAGCAATTGCTACCATAAGAGACTTGACAAATGTTGACATAGCCAAACTTGTGGAGGTGTGCCTGAAATCCACTTTCTTCACATTCCAACAAGTTTTCTATGAACAAATAGAGGGTGTGGCTATGGGTTCTCCTCTTTCCCCAATAGTAGATAATATTTACATGGAGATGTTTGAGAAACGATCTATCGATTTGTTCTCCCTCAAACCAAAAAGATGGAAATGCTACATAGATGACACGAATGTGGTTTGGCCACATGGGTTGGATACCCTAAACCAATTTCTTGAACACCTTAACAACCAGAACAATAACATCAAGTTCACCATGGAGATTGAGGAGAACAATAAACTACCTTTTCTCGATGTCCTCATCTCAAGAAAAGAAGATGGTTTGGTTTCTCACCAAGTTTATAGAAAAAAGACTCACACCGGTAGGTATCTACATGCCAATTCCCATCATTTCCTACCTCGGAAGATTGGAGTGATCAATACCCTTGTTACCAGAGCTCTAAGAATCTCCGATAAAGAACATATCAAAGAGGAGATTGACCGTTTAGAGAAAGTCTTTGAAGACAACGGATATAGTGGTAGACAATTTAGGAAGGTAGTAGCCTCTGCTAATAAACCCAAGGGATGTAGGACCAAGGACATTGATAAAGGCGTCAATATTAACAAAGTATTCCTCCTTTTATGTACATAAAAGGCACCACATATAGATTAGCCAAAACCCTAAAAAGACACAAAATCCAAGTGTTCTTCACACCTCCCAATACCATTAGAAACTTGGTGGATTCCCTTAAAGACCCAGTCGAACCTACAGCTTACAAAGGTGTTTACTCCATTCCTTGTTCTTGTAATAAGTTGTATATAGGTGAAACTAGTCGTTCCATGGAGACAATATTTAAGGAACATAGCGCAGACCTCAGACATAATAGATACAAAAATTCTACCCTTGCAGAACACGCGTACATAACCGGTCATCACATTTGCCTTGAAAATGCAAAAGTCATCGCTAGGGAAGACAACCTAGTCAAAAGAAAAATTAGGGAGAAAATGAAATCAACCTCAATGAGAATTGTCTCAACAGAGATGATGGCGCCAAGATTAGTGATTCATGGAAACCACTGCTTCATTCCCTGCAAATTAAAGAAAACCCATTATAATGAGTCGCCCTGTGTATACTCCACACCTGTCGTCTAAGTTAAAGCCTTTTTCTTTTTTCGGGTTTTTGGTTCCCTTATACTAAGTATGAATTTGCCTTTTTAGCCCTCCCTAAGGTTTCTTATTAAATAAAATACCCTATTTATAATAAAAAAAACCCTAAATATTTTTCTTTAAACCTTCTCTTTTTAAAAAAATTTTAAAAAAAAATTAAATCTATATTTTCAAAACTTTCAAAGAACATTAATCCTTTAATATTTAATTTTTCACCCTTAAAACTTTGACAAACATTTTGGAATTTATATTTAAATTAATTAATTAAAAAAAATTTAAAATTTATAACTCTTTCATTAAAATTTTGAGACTTAAAAATTAAATTAATGTTTTAGTTGAAACCTTTGTGGCAAAACTTTGATCGAAACATTTACCAAAAAAGGGATGAAAATTTTTAAAAAATTATTATTGAAAACTTATTGTTATAAAATTTTAAGTTTAAAACTTATACTTTTGTCTTTACAAACCTTTACCTTATAAATTTTTTAACCTTTTCCTTTTTTAGAACTTTTGTTTGCTCTTGAACTAAAATTAAAAAAATTTATACTTTAACACCTTAATATAATTATTAAAATGCAAAGGTTTAAATGATTGGTTAAAATCCTTAATTCATTTTCTTATTATTATGATTTAATTTAATAAAATGTTATTAAAATGAAAACTTAAAAAACCACCTCCGTCGAAAACCTAGAACCGACTTCTTTATTTGGTTTTTCATAGAAACGAGTATGTATACCTTTCGGGCCACCGTATCTCACCATAATCTTCAAGTGTCTCCTGATGATTATCCCAGAGTAGCGTTCGAAATGTCGAGATCTTCAACTCTCCAACGCAGCTCCTTCTTACACTTCAAAAAAATTACAGTTTATTTAAATGTTATAAAAGTATAATTAACGAGTATAAAGCCGCATTCACTAAATATAAATTACCAGTTAAAAGGCCAAAAGATGACTACTAAAAATTGATAATTAACTTGTTTAAGGGAAGGTTATAAAAAGTAAATATGTCCATAAAATATTGTTCAAAATATTTTAAAAAAATGTACCATAGACTAAATTGGTGCAGAATTTTTAAGAAAAATTGTACCATAAAATATTTTCCAGAAACATCTTCCGTAAAGAAAAAGAGACAACAAATTTTCAAAATAATGTTTGGTATCAAATAAAACTAGCCTTCACCTTAAAAGATAAGTTTTAAGAATATTTACCAAAAAAGAGAGCCTTCCTTCTTCTATAACTGTGTAAAATGTTGATCAAATATGTTGAGCCTTCATTCATATAAATAAACAATTGAAACGGTGTTTCGGAAAAATGTAAAAACGTTTCAAGTTCATGTAACGAAATAGTGTTCGAAAAAAACGTTTCAAGTTTTTTTTCCGGCGGGCGGAAAAAATTCAATAGACATTCTCGGTCGAACTATTAGTTCAGCCGAACTGTTTTCCGTCTGTTAAATCTAACTTTCGGTCAAAAGATTAGTTCGGCCGAAAACCTGTAATATTTCAAAAATGGAATTCCATCACATATCTGACTCTTCTTCCCATTTCGGAGAGATCAGATCATATCAAATTCTTACAATTTCTCTTCACAAATAATACCATTAGTTGCATAATTCAATCTACTTTCTATAAATGCTAATTTTGTTGAAATTGGTGTGATCCACTAATTTTATTTATTGTATTTCTTAGAAGGTGTGTGGATTGCTTCAAAATTTGATAAAATTCATTGAAATGAAAAATCAATAACTTCTTAACGACACAATAAAAAAATTTGGAAAAATCATGGTGCCCAACATTGATGTGTTGTCTTCAAAAGGGTACTTTTAGTCTTTTTTTGAATTGGAAATTAGGGAAGTTGTTGTGCCAAACTAAACATGTTAGTTTTATGGTAGTTTTTCAGATTGGTCCACTTCAAAAAATTATAATAATTATTGCATGCGGTTGTTGTATACAAACTTATAGACAACCTTTAGTACAATCTGTGTAGATCATCATAACATATTTTGTTTTTAATGAACAATCGTTGAATAATGAATAAACTGGATTTAAAAAACATGACTATTTATCATATTTTCATTAATTAATAACATACTATCAAACACTTGCAAAACTGACATATCAAATGCCAATAAAAAAAATCTAAAAAATAACTGATAGAAAGCTAACACAATTCTCTACAACTTTTGTTTTTACTACAAAATGAAATTTTAAATACAAATCTATTTTTTCTTTGCTCGAAGTTGCCAAACTTAGAAAAATAACATAGCTTTTCTCATAACCCCCAAAATAGACACCCAGATTCATGATTTCACGCGTATCAATTTTTATTATGATAATGTAATAATGATCTAGAATTTTAATAAATAACTTTATTTTATAATCTTTAACTAATAAAGACATTTTTATTATGATGATGTAATAATGATCTAGAGCTTTGAAAAAGATGAGGGAGTAAGCTAAAGGTAGAAGATTTTTGTAAAAATTCAGTGATGTCATTTTTGCTAAAATTGTGGTTTTTATTATTCAAATTGGAATTTCAATTGGAGAAATGAGTTTAACACTTTCAATTACTTCTAAGGAACCTAGATTATGCAATTTCAGCTTTCAACCATCTTTATCAAATTTTAATTTTTCGTTAGAAAAATCACCCAAAAAAAATGCAAATTATCGATCAATTAACTTAAATCGAAGATGATAATTTTCATTAAAATTTAATGAAAATTTTAATAATAATTTTCATTAAAATTTTATGGAAATTTTACTAATAATTTTCATTAAAATTATAGCAAACAACTTTATTCTATAATTATTGAGTAATAATAACCTAAAACTTTTCTTATAATTATTGAGTAATAATAACCTAAAACTTTAGAGAAGGTAACCCCACCTTGAATGGAGTTATACGCTAATAAGGTATTTTCTATACTTTTGCAACTTTTATTATTATAAAGTAATCATGATCTGAAACTTTCTAGAAGATAACTAGCTTCAATGGAATTGCAAGCTAATAAAATATTTAGATATTTTCTACTACCTTAATCATTATTAATGTAAAATAAATGGAATATCAACTATTATTATTATGATGATGTAATAATTATTTAAAATTTTCAAGAACATAATCATTTTCATAGAGTCTAATAATTTAATAAGAGATTTTAATTAATAATTTTTTTAATAATGTGAAAAACTTGACATAATTTTCATTGAAAATTCAAACAAATTTTATTATTACGATGTAACAATAATTTAAAGTTGTGAAGAAAATAACTATTTTCATTATTACTTTACCGTGAGCTAAAGTTGTGGAGAAATAACCATTTTACTTATTAATTACAAATTGATATATAACTTATGATAAATAACCATTTTACTTATACTTATTAATTACAAATGAGATATTAACTATGTTGTATTATTTGTGTATGAATGTTTTCACAGTTTTCAGTTAGTATATCTCAGTGAGAGGGGAGGTCTGCAACTAGGTTTTGAGAGTCGTTTTACTATGAACTTGGTGGCTAGGGAAGGAACCTTGGCCGCCCTCCCCTTGCTTGCTTGAGTGGCTTCCTGAAATTTCGATTGAGGCGAGCTAATATGGCCAGTTATTTCCTGGAATTGGTGGTGATGCCCTAGGGCAGAACTTCCTTATGCTCATCCCAGTGGCGACTCCCGTGGTGGGGTTTTGTGTGGTTAGCAATGGGTCGGGGGTGTGGTGGATAACATCCAAGGCGGTGTTGACTCTTGTGCTGGGGATTTCCCTTGGTATGAGGCGGCAGAGTTTTCCCCTTGGTCCGAGACAGTGAAGATCTTGTTTGGTGGGAACATGGCGGTGATTTTTCGGCTCGTTTCAGTGGTGCGGCTTTTGGAGTGAGGCTTCCGGTGTAACCTCACAGACGTTTGTTGTGAGCCCAAAACGTGCTACCGGCTACCATCTGAACCAGGGCCTTTCTTTCAGTCGATCCTGGTAGTGTGTCTCTTGCCGCGACGGTTCCCAGAGGTGTTGCAATGGTGATGCCTTGGTTTTGCTATGTTTCCATTGCAATGGCTGCAATGAGGAAATCATGCATTGTGTTGTGTCCCTTGGTGTAGGGCTTTTGTCTTCCTACGGCGGCGAGGTTTTTTCTGTGGAGGGTCGGAGGCCCTCCCGTCTCGAAGGCAAAGGATCGCATGCAGCTACGTGTTTACTCTGTCGACAGACAGGTATCTTGCCCCCTACTTTGGTGGTATAGATTGTTTCGGTTTCCCTTTGTTTGTTTTCTTTTACTTTGCTCTCTTGAGCAGTTTTTGTATAGGTGTCTTTTGCACCATATTGTAAGCTCTGTTATAGGGTGTTATTTGCTGAAGTTTTTGGCTTCTAGCAATATTGTCTCTTAGCACAGCTGGTTACTCAGTCTGTTGAGCTCTGTTTGTGAGTTTTGGGTGGATATGATACCTAGTATCATAGAAATGTATATCGTTACCTTTGATTCTAATGAATATCAAGGAATTACTATTTTTCTTCTGAAAAAACAATATTACAAGACAAAGATTCAAAATTCTTAAGACATGTCCTTTAACCTCGAATCTTAAGTAAAGCCCGTACAAGAATCAAACCAAGACTAGATTTGTTAGACTTGAACCAAAATAAATATTTTTTCCCATCCCCATGTTAATCACAGCTTCTTGTTTTCACACGATACGAAAACTATTCCCTAAATTTTAACACAGTCAATACAGTAGGTAAATGGTATAACATTTTATTTTAGGGATTTTTGTGATGGCGGGACTGCATTTTCATTTTCCCACAGAAATTGAAGAAAATTAAAAATAGGGAAGCGTTGAAACCCGAATTGAATAGCCAGGATCCCATACCTTGGCTTCAGATTTTTCAAAAAAATTTATCCATTGAATGCAAAGTTTGTAGTGTCCTCGTTCTAGCTATATCCGGAGAGAAGCTTCCTAATCTGCGTCTGCAAAACTCCTCTACTTGTTTGTTTTGTTCTTCAGTTTTGATGGGCTTGTATCAATGGAAGATAGGCATGCTGATATGTAATTTGTTGAAAAAAAATTTAAGAGTGTAACTGGGTGGACAACTTTTTTCATAATTATAAGAAAAGACTGAAAGATTTTGGAGGGGTTTTGGATGGTTTTGAATCTATTTATATAATTAAAAATGCAATTTTAACTATGAAAATTTTATATTTCAATAAAAAGTACTCATTATATTCAGGTAAAAATAACTTAACACTATAAAACTTTTAATTAGTTTAATGATAATTATAATAACTTTAGTTTTTATAAAAATAAAATTAAAAAGAAGTGTTTTTATATTTATAAAAGAATTTACACCATATCAAAAATAAGTTAGATTGATTATTTTTTATAATAACTTTAAATTTTATAAAAATAAAATTAAAAATAAGTGTTTTTATATTTATAAAAGAATTTAAACCATATCAAAATAAGCGAGATGAACAATTTATTTTTATTTTTTATAAAATTTAATGTAGTAAGCTAAACTCTAGTCCATTTGCACCTAAAATCTGGCGAGTTATCTCGTTAAAATGGCACAGAATTGGTGCCCCCGAAGCTTATCAAGTGTTCTGAATTCATTTCTACAATAAAAAAATGCAAATCTTGTTGCTTGATTCCGGCCAAACTCGCTGGAAAAATGCAAATGGTCTAGAGATTAGCCAACTCCAAATTTAATAGATAAATAATTAGATGATAAATAACATGTTGTTAAGAAAATAGCATTGTCATTTAAAAATATTAATTGTATATTAAATACTTGAAATTAGAGATATTAAATACTTAATAATTTTATTTAGATTTTACAAAATATAAGTTGTCAGCTGAAACATCTTATTGCACCAATGTTGCTAAACATAAAGTAATTAAAAAAAGTATGTGTACTCATAAAATAAATAATTAAAACTAAATAAAAAAATCATTAAAAAATCCATTTGGGTTCATAAAAAAGAAAGTAGCATAGATTTATCTTAAACCTATATCTAAAAAAATTTAAATCTTAAGAAATGGGATTCATCTCTTTAAGTGGGTCTTTTCCCCATTAAGAACATAGCTATGACTATGTACTTTTTTTCTTTTTTTTTCTTTTTTTGCTTTAAGGGTATTGACAACTGGGGACTGGGTTGGTACTAGTGATCCAATCCCGCTACCACTATACCCCTAGGTGCACCCACACGGCCCGCACACATGGGGCATAGGTAAGAAGGGATGATTTGAACTCATGACCTCCATTTACAACATGTACTTCATATCAAGCAAAACGTCGGCTGAGCTACACCCCTGCGGGCTAAACTTTAGGAGGACATGGGGGTGGGATTTGATCCACTTATGTGTCCATGGGTCACAAGATCATTTAATACAATCTCTGATCTGGTGGAACCACATATTCAACTACTACCTTAAGGTGCCCCCATGGCTCCGGGTTCGGCCCTAATTGGAATTGAACCTTGCCCACTGGTGAAAAACTCCTCGCTTTTCACCAATGGATCCAATCCCTTTGGGACGCTATGACTATGTACTTAATGTACAAGAAATAAATGAATAACTTGGCACGCCATAGACTTCTGAAAATTGTTTTAAATTCCAGACAAAACCACCAAAGACTCAAGCTAGGAGGACTCACGAAAATGTCACTTTGCAAAATTTAGATGATAATAAAAGTATTATTATTTTAAAGGTCAAAGAGAAGCTCTAGTGCGATGAAAATTTAGAGGATAAATAAATTTAAGATATTACAAGGAGGTCATTAATTGTAATCTTGAAGATCAAAATTATCTCTATGTATTAACTAACATAAATAAGAAGATCCACATAGCTAAAATAAGATCATAGTCTCATGAGCTAACTAGGCATTGGATCTTTCCTAAAACTTCTTGGGTTGAAAGGATCTCTCATCTTTGTGAGATTCTGAAAGTTGAGGACGAAAAAAAATTCCTCATTTAGGAACACTCCTCTCCAAGCTTTTTGAGCAAGAAATAAAACTCTAAAGCAAACCAAGTAGTTCCTTTCTTTTCTTTCATAAGATCTGATAGGGCTTTGCACGAAGATCTAAAATGTTATCCCAGGCGGGCATCATTGTAAGACGGGAAACGCACCCAATCCACTCCGTGCCTTTTTTCGGGCTCCTCATGAACCGTTTCACCCCTTGCTCCCCATTATGTGATTGTTGGCTCTTCCGAGAGCGAGAACAAACACTTCGTACCTTTAAATTGGCATTCCATTTGTATCCTCTAAGGTTGAGGAACCATGTTTAACTTGGGCCAAATTCTTCTAATTGTGTCTTGAGATCTCCCAGCTCATCCGTCATTTTAAAATTATCCCTGTCTAGAACATCTCTGGTAGAGATCAAGTATATGATGTTAGGGTGCTTTATGGGATCGACCAAATATCTTCCAGTGCAACCCTTCCTTAGCATTTTCACTCTAAAAAAAGGTATATGGTTTTAATTTATCTAACTTGTGTAGTTTTATATAAATACCTTTGTAAATGTTTAAAATCTAATTTAAGTGGATATGTTATTTTTTATAATATTTTATGATCTTTAAAAAAAACACATAATAAGTATGGAAAGAGTTATAGATCCTTTATTGCCTTATAAAATGCACCTCTCTAACCTAATAATTATAATTAGTATTTAAATTTTTGTTTATAAATATTTTCATTATCTTTCCCAAAAAAATCCAAATATTAACTTTAGATACCCTCGTCACTTCATTTTCATATACAACTCTATCTTTATAGACAAAACCTGGAACCAAAACTCGAGAATCCCCAAACAAACATCAAATCTCAAACCAGAGTTGCAGGTTGCGTTATATTCATTGAAGGAATATGTGTCCCGCCATTTTGAAGGGCAATTATCTCAACACCGGTACATGTTCATACTTATGGCGATATGGGAATGAACAAAAATTAAGGCTATTACTTCCAAAGTATTGCAAGACGATGATACATTTAATGGTAGATTTATTTATTTATTGCAAGACAATGATACATTTATTTATTTATTTAATATTAATTGACCTAGTTTTGATATTAAATTATTTAATTTTGATAAACAAAGATTGAGATAAGTGATGATGATGATTTGTGTATTTGATGTATATAAACATTATTTTTAATGTTTTATACACACAAACATGATAAAAGCATTTAATTTAATTATTTTTGTTTTATTAGATAATGTTTAATGGAAAAATGAAGCCAAATGGTGTCTATGGTGGCATTGATAGCTCTATGATACTCACTTTGTGTTAGATAAATAAATAGCTGATTGCTTCTTTTTCAACTAACAAATTGAATCTAAACCAAGAGAGAAGAAGTAGTCCAAAGTTGATTTATGACTTGCAACATCACTTATGTAATCAAATATTGAAAACCCCGCTAATTCAAGGTCCACATGTGGTGCTTAATGACTTCTAAAAATGTGTGTTCACTAGATGTAATGAAGAATCCACTTGGTTTCCTTCAAGTTGAATTCATGTGATTCTTGCATAAATTGAGCAACAATACTCATGCCATATGAAATGTTGGGCCCAGTTGGGTAAGATATATGATACTTCCAACTAGTTGTTGATATAAGGTGTTGTCAACTAAAGGTCATGATCTATAAACTATCATGGATACTCCGTTGGAATAATGTTGTCATAATAGGACAATAATGGGACTTGTGCCCTTAATGTCACTTCTTGGGCTCAATCACCATGAACAACACCAATAAACTATAATGCAAACCCTTTCTCATAGGCCTTTGGAATTAAGGCTGGATATAGATTCCATTGAGATATTTTGCACATCAAGGATGGTTCTCGGGACCTTAAACATGGACGAAGAACGAAAACAAGTGCCCCATAAATATTGTTGAATCTTTTGAAACTCAAGAGACTTGAATAATTCCTTTTACTATCACATCAGTCCTTTGTAGGGGTTCTATGCAGGACTTTGAGTGGGATACATGTGTCATGTGTAGGTTTTGTCAACTAGAAATAAGTTTGGGTTGTGGCACATGGTCAATGGGGTAACCAAGGGCATTAAGCCTTAATTGAATGTATTCAAGAACACAAGTTTCATAAAAAACCCTAGACACAATAACAAGATCTCTCGATAGGGGGTCTTTACCCTATGCACTAAACATGGGTGTCATTAATATATTTCATACACCATGAATGGGTGTTGAGGCATTAACCATAGTCACGGTAGGTAAACAATATTCTAAGCTCCTTCACATAGGTTGGTGGAGAGATACAACATCCCTATAGGCTCAAGAAGCAAGAACACATGTTTTAAGACCATCAAACAAGAGTTTGGATGGTAAGATGTAATGTGTAAAATGTAAGAAAGGAACATGCCCACGTTAATAGCATGTGTGAGTTATTCGCACTCATGTTAATAACGTGTGCATGTTCCTTTGGATTATAAAAAAAATGGTGGGATCACCTATGTTCATCTACATGTTGGATGACCTATATGCTTTGGTTTTAGATTCAGGAGGACAAATGTGTTGGTTTGGACTGCTTAAACAAAAACAAATCCATTTTCCCAGCTCCCTATTCTTAAGGTCATTTTCAACCACAATTTTAAATATGAACCATATATTCATTGATTATGAAATTGCACACACTTATATAGAGTTTTTTTTTGTAAGTAAGGATTTTTATTATATAAAAAGGATCATATTACATCATAGAAAAACAGACCACTACCCTATTGTGAACAACATTTACACGGATCTCTGGCCATAATACTCCAAAAAAACCAAGTGATTGATTGTTCCAGAACGTAACCTCGACATTCTATTCACTACACAACGCATATCCATTCCTTTACTAGCCTTACGATAAAGCACAACCTGACACTTAACATGCCTCCTTTGCAGAGTTCTTGTTACCATACATAAAACACTTAACATGTCAAAAACATATACCTTGGTAAACTAGAAAACCCTAAAAAACAGACCAACTACAGTAAAATATAAGGAAGGTATGGAATGGAACCATGGTAGCTGCTACCCACATGAGGATGTTGAGTTGCTGGAGGATGTTGTTTCGAGGGAACCTGAATGTTGAGACCCTGCAAAATGGAATCCATTTTCAGGTTCATATCTTTGGAATTCTCCATCGTCTCCTTCCTCCATTCGCTCGAATGCTCCTTGCCATCGCTCTACTCCCTCTTTTCCCACATTGCACGACCCATTAGATTTTTCATGACCCATAAAAGAGCTATTTTTTGCTCATAGAGATTGAGTCTTCCCGCATTAGTTCTCGGATCCAAAATCCAATCTTCATATTTCTGACACTCCTCGTGCATATTTTCCCTGTCCAGCTCCTGTCGAATTTTTTGTTCAAACATGTTGATCCTCTGCTAGATGCTCTTAGATAAGTCCATCTCAAACATGTAGGCTTCCCACAAGGGTTTCCTTTGGGCCTGGGTCACCCGACAACTCCCTTCGTCCACCATTGTCTCCCTCTTTCTTTGACCACGTCTCCCAACCATGTTGTCCTCCTCGTTCTCCATACAATTAGCTTCCATTCACCTTATAACCATAACTCCTTCACCCACAGTTAGGACTAAGTGCATGCAAAGTTGGGTTTTTCTTTCACGTATTTTTCTCCAGCGTACCATCCTTTATATATAAACTTACCCTTTTGGGCCATGATGAAACTCGTACATGCCATAATAACCAGTTTGTGCTCTGCGGTCCTTCAGGGATAGTTCCCATGCCCTTGATTGGATCCAACACCTCCTTCGCTCATTACAACCCTCTCGCCTATTGATTTGAAAACACTGTGAAGGCTTCATGATAACATGAGATTTGATACTTGACTTCCCTTCCCACGAGAACATAGCTAGATAGCAAGGAAATATCCTCATCACGTGGCTGGTTTCGATCCCTCTCGTTGTCCTTCCCCTTCTCTTTCATTAATTATCATCATGTCCTAACTGCTCCTTTTGTTCTGTCGAAATAGTTCAATGGCCCAGAAATGCCCCAAGCCTTCAAGATGGTAGACTCAGAGTCAGTAGCTTCCTAGTCAAAATTATCCCATTCTTTCATTCTAACAGTTTCTATTATCTTAATCCTTATGATGGTCCATACCATGTATTCATTGTTGAATTTTCCCCTAAATGTCCTTGTAATTCGTTCCTTCCATATCTCCCAGAGTACAAAGTGCAGAAAAATATCCCAAAGTCAATTGATTACAGGATTCTGGAAAGGGTTATTCGACCACATCGAGAGGGTATGGTTTGGGCGGTGTCTGATTCTATTGGATCTTCTGAAGGAAATGCCCCCTTGGTCCCATAAACTAGTGGCGAACGAGCACGCATCTAGGAGGTGGTCCAATGTTTCTTCTTCATTCTCGTACATACAATTACACCGATAAGGGCCTTGCATCCTTATTTTTTTAAGATTCTCTCCTATAAGAATTTTCCGTTTTATAACAAGCCAACTAAAAATAGATATTTTGGGCCATAGTTTTACCTTCCATAGCTTCTTCCATTTCTGATCCATAGTCTGGTTATCATACCCATCCCATAGGTCATAGGATTCCTTTATGGTGAATGAACTTTTTGGTCTAAATCCCCAGTGGAGTTTGTCCTCCCCCATGTGAATCATGATTCTTCTATTGTTTAAGGATTCTTCGATTCGGTCCACTTCCCCTTCCAGGACACATCATTCCCACCATTCTCTATTAACCCACACCCTAAAATTTTGATCGCCTTCCTGGTTCTCCCACAGGTCCTTGAACTTTATTATTCCTTGATTGATGCATTCCCCTTTGAGTTGGGGGATTTTGACGCTTCTTTCCAATGGTGGCATTTGCTACCAAGAATCCTCCCACGCTAGGGCTCTTTCCCCATTTTTGACTTCCTAGAAGCTATTGTCCTGGGCCAACTTCCTTCCTTGGTTATCCATTTTCCAAATGTGAGACCCTGTGATTTCTTCATAAAATCAGATAAGGTTTTCATTTTCCCACTCCTCTACATATTTTTTATGCCACACCTTCTCCCATGGTTCTTGGTTATAGGTAACCCATCTCCACCATAGCTTCGCCCCACTTACATGATTCGTCTTCTTAGGATCACGAAGGTTTAATTCATCCTAATTCTTAGGGGCGCACATCATCTCCTAGATCACCAAATCCCATTTCCGTTGTTCATTAGCCCCACTCCATAAAACATTTCGCTGCATATTATTGATTTCTTTTAGAATTGCCTTCAGGGATGTAAGGGCGGAGAACAAATAAATAGGCATGGCCTGAAGAATTGTTTTCACCAGAACCAACCTGCTTGTAGAATTTAGCGGCCTCATGGTCCAGTTTGTTAGACGGTTCCTCATTTTATCTAACAGTTCCGACCAGGACCCCTTCCTCGCCATTGAATCAACTAACAAGGCTCCTAAATATTTCGATGGAAAGGAGCTCTCTTGAAAGCCCAAAATTCAACAAATGTTGCATCTTATGATACGTGGGGTGTTAAACAAAAAAACTCGAGTCTTTTGTTCGTTAACCTCCATATCTAATGCTTTCCCAAAATTTTCCAAGCACAACTTGATATTCCTAGCTTCTTGAACCAAGGGTTGGTCCATCAACATGGTGTCATCAACAAATTGTTGGTGCGTTTATCTGTGCGCTCTTGGATGGATTAGAAGCCCATGTAATTCATGATTTATCTGCATCGACTTAATCGTTATTCCCAGTCCTTCTGCCATTATGATGAATAAGAAAGGTGCTAATGGATCTCCCTATATTATACCCCTTGTGGGTTTTATCAAACCCGAAGGGATTCCGTTAATGAGGATGGAGAAGAAATTTGTTGATATCAGACTCATGATCCACTTGATCTAGTTCTCCTTGAAGCCACAGGATTTAAGAATTTATCTCATAAACTGACAGTTGAGTTTATCACAGGCTTTCTCTCTATCGAGTTTCATCGTCATCCCAAGGATTTTCTTAGCTTTGATTGAGTGGAGCACTTCGTGAACTAGGATAATACCATCCATTATATGTCATCCTTCAACAAACCCCAATTGTTCTAGAGAGATCAAGGAGGGGAAAATAGGCTTGATTCCGTTAGCAATAACCTTGGTTACAATCCTATAGATGACATTACACAAGCTTATTGCTCGAAATTTATCAGGAGAGTCTTCTCCTTCATTTTTAGGAATGAGGGTGAGGAAGGTAGCGTTGAAAGTTGGAAGTATCTTCCTTGATGCCTGAGAGTTATCCACAATATGCCATACTTCATTCTTGATGAGATCCCAAAAGTGATGAAAGAAGTTTACTGTGAAGCCATCAGGGCTTGGAGCTTTATCATCTTCCATTTTGTTAACAACCTCTTCCACTTCGAGCAGAGTGATCAACTTCATCAATGTGTCATTTTGTTCCTAAGTAACAAAAGAAGGGATGTGCTGGGTTATTTGGTCAATTATCTTCTCCTATCCGACATTGGCTCAATCATGATTTCCTGAAAGTGATGCCTCAAAACCTCATCAATATCCTCCCTTGTTTCTACCCTTTCTTCGTTGGGATTCTAAAGCGAAAGAATTCGATTATGCAATCGGTATTGGATGACAGATCTATGAAAAAATTGTATTTATTTCCCGTCCTTGAGCCATCTCACTCTTGATTTATATTGCCAAAGGATTTCCTCCTATCTCTCTCTTTCCTGAAGCTTAATGCAAAAGCTTGCCTCTTCTTCCTAAATCTTCATAGTGTATTCTACATTTGTTCCCTTGTTCTGTATTTCCTCCATCCTAGTTTCAAGGAGTTTTGTATCTGCAAATATATTTACAAACTCCTCCTTATTACATTTCTTGATATTTTCTTTAAGACCTTTTAATTTTTGTTGAAACTTGTACATGATGTGGCCTTCTCCATCGCTCAAGTCTTCCCACCATTGCCTGATCTTCTCTTTGAAGTTTGGGTGTCTTAACCAAAATTGTTCAAATATGAAGGGTTTTTTGAACTGCGAGCCCAACCCACTCCACCATAATTATATGGGCCAATGATTTGACCCCACAACCGAAAGAACTGATGCATGTAATTAACTCCCTAATTCCATTATTGATTCATATACTAAGAATTGGTCTAGGAGAGAGGTTAAAATATGCCTATCTCCTTCCTTTTTTTGTTCCAAGTGAACCTTCCCTGTCCCGGGATTAAATCAACCAGCCTAAGATATTCAATAGTATCTCTTAATAACTCGTATTCCTCTTCCAACATTCGTCTTCCTCCTTTCTTTGCCTCAAGTGAGGTAATGAGATTGAAGTCTCCACCTAAAATCCAATGTCTCCCCTTTGTCCATTTGTGAATGCTTCTGAGGGATTGAATAAAATCCATTTTATCTCTGGGATTATGAGGCCCATACACATTGGTTGTGATTCCCGAAACCAAAAAACCAATAACCCTGAATTCTGCAGAAATGAATCGATGGTTCCCAGAGAACCAAAAAAGCTTCACCTTGTTGGGATCCCATAACATCCCTAGGCCTCCTGGAAACCCCCTTGCATCTATACCCATTCCTTCACTCCCTTTCCAAAATTTCTTGCTTATTTATTGAATTAGATTCGTCCAGCATTTGGTTTCTTGGAGGAAAACAATGACCAGGTTTGTCCTTTGGATCTTTTTTCTTATAATTTTTTCTTTTTGCGGGCTTTTTAGCCCTCTTATATTCCAGGTTACTACCTTCATTGAGAATTTTTAAGCAGGGGAGATTATAATCCTAAAGCAACCTTAATGGTGAAATACTGACCTGATTCAACCAACTTCAGACCATCTTCCATTATATGTTTCCTGTTTTATTTCCTCCATGTATTGATGTTCGTTTCTTCATGCTTTCTCTTCTGATCCTTGTGGGATCCTAGGATTACTCCCAACTAACTTATTTCCTTTTCTTTGATGATTTCCTCTTTCAGTAAAATGACTTATTCTTGGGGGACATAGCCTTTCTCAACATCATCACAATATTTTTGTATTCATTGCAGATCCATATCTCTGATGTCCATATCTTCGGCTTCATCCCCTGCGTCTCTTTCAAGCTCTTCATTATCTCTTCCTTTTGTCCACTATATGTTGTCTTTACACAGTCATCCTTCTCCTCCTGTTGGTGACATTCCCATTGTTGTCCTTTATGAGATGGTTCAGGAATTTACTTCGATTGGTCTTCTAGGGATTCCAATTGATTGGATACTGAGATATTTTTGTTAACCTCCATGTTTTCCTTCTTTCTCCCTCCTCTTTTGCGTGTTGAAACCCTAGTATACCCTCGGTCCCTTTTTTCCTCCTCTTTTCTAGATGTCGGTTTTGGAGAATTCATTGGACAATCTCTAAACATATGTCTATATTCATGGAATCAACACCTGAATGAGATTGGCTCATAGTCTAGGGTTTGTACCCAATCTTCATCTTCCCATGACATCTTAATGGCTTATGGTAATCAGGGTAATTTTTAGGGGCGAAATTTTGCCGATTGGCTATTTTTTGGGTTTTTTTCAAAAAGTAAATTCACTATTTGGTCATTTCTAGTGCCTAATATCACCTATATTTACATAGAATATGTTTTTTTATCATAATATTTGCCAAAATTTACACATTTCAGTGTTAATTTTATGTTTCATATTTAATATTCGCCTACCTATCTATAAACATGTTTTTTTCAATCCAAAACAATCGCCTAGAATACTATACTTAAGTATAATATTAGAATCCTTCAAAAATAGCCTGCTGGTAATTCTTTGGTCAAATCCATATGTACACATATTCTCGCATAGGTTGTGTATCTCCGAGACTTGGTTTGCTCACATATTTTGATGAACGTCCCCAAATCGTTTCCCAGATCTTCCAAAATTTCAGAGTCCCAATATTCACATGGGAGAGAGTAAAGTCAGATCCAGACTGGCGCAACTTTCATATCCTCCTTGTCCAAGCAAAAATTCTCCTTCCACGGTCTTAGGAACAAGCCTGCTGAATAAAAGAAATAGGGGCCTCCATCCAAAATTATGTTTCTATCCTTCATGTTCAGAAAAGAGATGGTGAAAAAACCTTTGGATCCTAGTTGAAGATCATAGTTCACTCGAGGTCTCCAGGTT
The DNA here is from genome assembly GCA_001517045.1 of Pseudotsuga menziesii. NCBI lineage: Eukaryota > Viridiplantae > Streptophyta > Pinopsida > Pinales > Pinaceae > Pseudotsuga > Pseudotsuga menziesii. The sequence continues at coordinate 280,488 of LPNX010805024.1, forward strand.
GAGTTTATCCACCTTACTAGGGTTTTTTTTTATGGTTTCATTCTGACAAACTTCCCTATGAACGAATGATCATGCATATATTGGATCTGATCTCTGAGTTTACTCGATCTGATTTGCATCGAAGGTATTAGTGTCGATTTAGGAAAGCATTGAATTAGCCTTCAGTTTGTTGATTGTCCTCTCGCTTTTAGGTCTTGATTGGTCTGACCCTCTCCTCCCATTTCCTCTAGAGGGATTGGAATACCTCCGATTTGCAATCCCCTCGATGATGCTGCTGGGGAGGCCTGAGCACCTCCCCCCATTCATGTCTCCATGACCTCAATCATTCCTTCTGCATTCTAATCTCACGTACAAACCCTCGCCCTTTCGAGAAAATTCGTCCAGCTCAGTCTTATATAGAGTTTTGCCTACAAATTTTATATATGTTTTTTTAAGAATTTTATTTTTATTTTTATTTGTACATGTATCATATTTCTAAAATACATAGCTTTTTTATTTTCTGTGTAACTTTTGATAGCCTTAAACAAATTGTTCGATGCACAAGTACACATGGAGGCCTACAAACTAAAAAAAAAAAAAATGGTTATGTTGAGACCTTCAATAGAGATTGACATCATTATTTCAAGGTTTTATTCACTTAATTAGTTTTAAATAAATATAAAAAAATATAGAAAAAATCAATTTAAATTGAATTCAATATCATTAAAGATAACATTTCTTTAAAAAAATAATATAAAAGAAAAGTGTTCAAATTTAAATATTTTTTTTTTTACTATCTTCGAGCAAAAACATATTATAAGAATTTCAAATATCAAGAAATTATATTCCTCACAAATACGAAACCCAAATAACTATAACAATAAGCATCTTCTTAAACCTTGCAATTATGTAGAACAAACATAAGATACATACAAGTAAACTTTTCTAATCCAAAACCTAAGAAAAACTAATGCATGTAAACTTATCTAATTTAAAATCTAAGAAAAAATAATAAAAAAGTTTAGTTTAACTAATCATCCCATTTCGGCCACAGAGGGTGTAAAATAGATGTTGAAGGGTGTATTGCTAAGGCATTCATTGGGAAAGGTCACCCATTCTAAGCTCCATGGGTACTAGCAGGTTAGAGCAATCGGTAATGAGTAGTTGAAATGAGAAGTTGTAAAAGAAAGGTCACAAGATCAAATTCCCACCTATACTTACTTAAAAAAACTAAGCACCTCATTTCTTGTTGTGCACCAATTTCAAACACAATAAAGTAACATATAATTATATGTTTATTTCACTTTATAATAGATGTTTATTTTACTTCCTTACTTTATTCATAGGTGGTTTTATATTCTGTCTTTTTATCTTCTTCTAATGAATTATTCTATATTGTCATATGGTTGAACTTAAATGTTTCATGCAAAAGATATGTACAAATAGTTTTTTATTTTTTTAAATTTATAGTTAGATAAAGCAGATAAGAAGAAAACTACCAAGTTTGTGAGAAAAAAAAATACTCCCATTTTAATTAAGAGATTATATCATCTTACTAATTTTGCAATATACAAACAGAAATATCATCTTCATAGCTCTTTATTAATTTTGCAATATACAAACAGAAATACCATACTTGCCTATCTTCATAGCACTTAGTCTTGACTCTTGAGTCTTTCCCTGATGTAAACTTTGAGTGTCAAAACTTTTTAAAAATCATTATGATTTTTGTTTATTTGAATGTAAAGAGGCAACTTTGACTGTCAAAACTTTTTAAAAATCATTATGATTTTTGTTTATTTGAATGTAAAGAGGCTTTAAATCCTGTCATATGCTGTCTACAAAATTAATGAATTAGTGTTTCACATTGAAGCACTGCAACACAAAAACAGAACGGTACCTCAATCATTACTCTCTATCAACATCAATGAGTACTACAAACCAAACAAAGTTAATGAAAAGATGATTTGTCTATAGATGGTTGGTGATCAAGATTCCAAATTAAATCAAATCAATTTTCTATATAAATAAGCAATTAGACTTTTAAATTTTCATCATATCTACCATGTATTTATAGTTTAGAGGTGTGATGGGTTTAAAATAATTCCATACAGCAGTGAATCCATTTTACTCATTAATGATTCGACTCTGATTTAAGAATTTTGTATTTTTTAAAATCCTATAAATATTTTTTATAATTAAATAATTATTTTTAAAAATAATTTATTTATGTTTTTTTTAAAGATTGTATTCATATTTAGTTGGAAAGCTCTATAATGGTCTTTTTGAAGAACTTTAAAAATGATATGTAGTTACTTTGATCGACATTTTTATTTGAGATTTGGGGTGGACTACTGCCTATGCTTTTTCATCTGTAGACAAGGATGACACAAATGTATTGTCAAGATTGATTCTATGGGAGTTGTTCAAAATTCAAAATAAACAATTATAAAAAAATGGAATATAAGTAGCAATGCTCATAGTTGATGAATGGATAACCAACAATTCATAGATACAAAATATAAAAAATAAGTGATACTTGATAAATGGATAACAAGAAGAATGTTTTTGATAACATGTAGCTAGGCATGGATAACTCACACTTGAACAGTTTAACTGGAAGAATAAGATGAATAAAAAAATATTTTTCATTCCATAACTATCTTTCAACCATTTGATCCATATATACATGATCCAGCCACAAACTATGTAGATGTGCTAGTATATAAGTAGGTCTGACTTTCTGGTTTGATTCTAAAACACAGTTTGAATTCTGTGTAAAAGTATTCCCTATAATTTATGTAAAGTTACAACTTTTTTATTTACAAAATAAACCATGGATTTAAATTCATCTAAATAATTTTTTTTTATTTGACATTAATAACTACTCCAATAATGACCACCCTAAATGAATTGTAAATTTTCATATAAGCTTAAGCTTTTTAATAATTGAAGTCTGGACTTTCATATAATCTCTTAATTAAAACTAAAATTTCATTCAGATTACGAAAGTCCTCGAATCTGTTTACAGAATTCCAGTCGACAGTGTCAGAGTCAAAGCAGAGCAGCCCACTTTTTGCATGTTCCATTGATGGTGCCATTGTACAATGGGTTTAGGATGAAAATAAAATTAAAATTATAGTTTTTTTAAGCAAAGGGTTTGGTAAGCACTTTGATGTTCAATATTGTTTTAATATGGAAATCTCACCCAAAACCTTGAAAAACCATAAAATAACTTAGAACTATATTTAGAATTTTTTACAGGACAATAAGTATGTTAAATAGGAAAATAAGTATATCATAAATTTATAATGTTGATAAGTAATTGATTAAAGTAAAAATTAGTGAAGATTTGTAATTTTTCTTAAAATTTGATGATGATGATGATGATTATAAAGGTTCACTGAATTGGTTTCAGTCTTTTCGATCTTAAGAAGGATAATACCTGATTTATTTTAAAATCTTGTTTCTGTGTTGAAAAAACTTGCCAAAAAACTTTTCAACCTCAGTATAGTTTTAGCAAATTAGGAAGTTATAAAGGTTTGTATTGTACCAAAATACTATGAAACTCAGATCTTATGCGAGTGTAACCAAGGCACTCTAGGAGAGCGATTTTAATCCTCAACCCTCATAGACTCACACAAATGGCAAACCCTTTTAGCTGTGGAGTCCATGAGAGTTCGTTTTAATCTTGGCTATATTAATTTATATTAATTTTCTTCTGTGAGCTAGTTACTACCTAGAGATAATTTTAATCTTCCAAATTAAGATTAATGACATTTTTAAAGATCTTAATTTTTTCTTAATTGCTAAATTTTTCTCACACCATAATTTCTGTAAAATATCATTTTAATCAATATTATAATAAATATAATTTTATCGAAATCAAGAATTCTTATTGTTTAAATTGTTTTTTATTAGTCTGATTACAGATTGAATCCATTCCACAAAACTAAATCTACAATTTCATCCATTTCCAAATTTTAAAAATTAAACATGACTAAAAACAACATGTAGAAAACATGTACCATTTAACTTTCTCAAAAGGTAAATTTCTTTTTTGGGGGGCCGTAGAACCATATCGGTCGCCCACGTGATTACCCTGATAGAGATTACGAAGAAGCCATGGTTTGTTGGATTTGTGTGTGTCGTTTTATAGGGAATATAATGATAAGCCCGAATTTCATCAAATCGAATATTTGCCACTCACCAAGGATCAGTTTCTGTTTATGACGTGTATAAATTCTACCTCGCCACAGAATACTTATGATCTCTTCCACAAGGAGCTGAAGGAATATTTATTGGGAAGCAATCATCCGATCCCATTAATCCTCTCACAATGGAGCCCGGGGAAGTGGAGGAGCATCTCCTGGAGCATTCTGCTGCAGCCAGTAATAGCAACAGCGGCCATGTTGATGATATAGATCGTCTGGAACTGATCCTCTCCAATGCAGATAACCAGCCATGGATGAAAATGATGAAAGCCGCTGTGCTCTTGGAGTCCAAGCTGCTGTGGAAACTTGCCCTCCCAGCAGTGATGGTGTACATGGTGAACTATATCATGAGCATGTCTACACAGATCTTCTCTGGTCATCTTGGAAACCTGGAGCTAGCTGCTGCTGCTCTTGGGAATACAGGGATTCAAGTCTTTGCTTATGGACTCATGGTATGTATATACTCATTACCATGTTCATTCAAAGCATCTCTGTTTTTCTTGTTTTTTGTTCAGTTTATCTGTGAATGATAATGGATTTTCTGGTTAGGTTTATAATTTTAGATGTAAATGCTAAATCAGCCTAAGATATAACTATTTATTTCAACAAATTTGTTATTTCAACAAATTTGATCCCTGGACTGTAAAATATTAACTGCACTATACAGTAAACGCTCAGTCGATGCATATTGTATATCTCAACAGCACTAGATACATACCTAAACACAGTTGCACAGGTATCTGCTCCAGGTTATTATAAATCTGAAGATTTTGCCACACACTCAGTCGTTGCAATGTATATATCTCAACAGCACTAGATGCATACATAAACCCAGTTTCACAGATTGCTGTTCCAGGTTATTATAAATCTGAAGTTTTTGCCACACAGAGATGCAGGTAGGTGTCTAGATTAATGTTTTTAAGCAGATTTAGTTTTTTTTATGGTTTTGTTTTTAGTTTTCTTTGGGTAGAGGGGATGGCTTGTCCTCCAAACAAAAAGATATTTTATATCAATTGATGTTTATGTATCATTTTATCTCAATATTGATTATATGATCTTTAATCCAATTCTTTAAATATATAGTTTTGTTTTATTTTTTCAACTAAAAAACATGTATCTTGGTATTCATAATTTGAATTAAAGTTTATATAAAAAGTCTTGAAACCACTTTAGTAGCTACCAATTCTGTTAAAAAGCATCCCTAAGTCTCTTTCCTGATAAGCGAGAAATAATTATTCTATTGAACGAGAAAATGAATGAAGGATAACCTCTATCAGTAGTCTCAGTGGTAAATCTAGTATTTTACCCCTCAAAGTGGTGGCTCCCTTTCCTTCCCTGTGGTTCTATTCTAGTTGGGTGGGCCTGTACTGTTATAACAGAATCCATATCTATATAGCTCTAATCAATTCTAGGTGTCTCATATTCAGGTTCCCAATATGTCTATCATTTTAGAGCAATTCTCAAATCTGACATGCTTGTGAAAAAAAAAACAAGCAGTTTATTTCCTCTTCTAAATATAAACAGGTTAAGGCTTAAACAAAAAGCCTTCCTGCTGAAAACATGAATCTAAACAAAACAACATATCAGACATCATAAAGGAGCTCTGCCCACTCTTCCCCCAAAAAAGAAAATATGAGAACAGTCTTTTGGTTAGTTCTTTTTAGATAAATAACCATAATCCAATTTTAAGGTTAATGTGATGTAACTACTAAAGTCTACAAAGCTCCCTCTAAATTTGAGCCTATGATCTTCCAAGAAGAAACGCATTTTCTTTAACCATTAGGCTTACTCAAGTTGTACACAAAAATCTACCGACCCCCTTCCAATTTGAACCTATGATTTCTTAATAGGAAACACTTTTTCTTTAACTATTAGGCCCACTCAAGTTGTACAAGACATGATATATGAGTCATATTCACTAAAATGAATAGTTATTTTAATTATTAATGCAAAAATATGTATGGATATATCTGCAATGAGCTACAAGAAATGCTTTAATCTAGGTGGATAAGTATTTTTCAAGATGATATGGGTGGATTAAGAAAGTCCTGTTTAAGAAAAGTGTGCTGGCAAGATTTATTTTATGATTGTAGTTTCAAATTCAAAATAAACCATTATAAATTAAAGATATATAAAAATATCTCAGTTTACATGTGATAACTTGCAAGATTTATTTGATGACAGTAGTTTCAAATTCAAAATAAACCATTATAAATTAAAGATATATAAAAATATCTCAGTTTACATGTGATAACTTGCAAGATTTATTTTATGACAGTAGTTTCAAATTCAAAATAAACGATTATAAATTAAAGATATATAAAAATATCTCAGTTTACATGTGATAACTTGCAAGATTTATTTTATGACAGTAGTTTCAAATTCAAAATAAACCATTATAAATTAAAAATATATAAAAATATCTTAGTTTACATGTGATAACTGGTAGCTGGGTAACACTTCACTTGTGATATATTCATGTAACACTCCACACTTCACTTGTGACCATGTTCATGAACCACAAGTTAAAGAGTGAGCTAAACTCTAGACCATTTGCACCCCAAATCAGGTGCGTTTTCTGGCCAAAATCCTAGAAATTGTTCAAATGATAGTTTTCAGTGATTGGAATTGCATAATCCAGGTGCCCTAGGAGTAATTGAGGGTCCTGAATCCATTTCAGCAATAAAAATTGCAATTTCAACACTGAAAATCTCATTTTCAACAACAATCGTGCTACCGGATTCTAACCAAACTTACCGAAAAAAGTGCAAATGGTCTAGAGTTTACTAGTGTTAAAATAATAAATTCCCAGAATTAAACAGTAGTTTTATTAATTCATGTCCTTTCTTTAAACATATCAATTTTTTTGTGATTGTGATTTTGGGCCATCCTTAACAAACATGTATGTTCAAGCTATCCAACTGACCAACAACGAAGTCAACAGTTGACTTCGCTATTGATCCCTTGGATGACTTGAACGTACATATTTTTTAAGCTCAGGCGTGATGGTGATCATTTTTTATTTGTTTTGGAACAGTTGGGAATGGGAAGCGCGGTGGAGACGCTATGCGGACAGGCCTACGGAGCGAAGAACTACAACATGCTCGGCATTTACCTGCAGCGATCCACCATTCTCCTTATGGTGACTGGAATACCTCTTACACTCATCTATGTCTTCTCCAAGCCCATACTTCTCCTCCTGGGCGAGTCGGAAAGAATAGCCTCGGCGGCCGCAATATTTGTCTACGGCCTCATCCCGCAGATCTTCGCTTACGCGGCCAATTTTCCGATCCAGAAGTTCCTGCAGGCCCAGAGCATTGTCGCGCCCAGCGCCTACATATCATTTTTCACGATATTCGTCCACCTGTTTCTGAGCTGGCTGGTGATTTACAGGCTGGGCTGGGGAATCTTCGGCGCTGCATTCGTGCTGAGCGTGTCCTGGTGGATCGTCGTCATTGCACAGTTCGTGTACATACTGAAAACCCCACGGTGCCGGTACACGTGGACTGGGTTCTCCGTACAGGCCTTTGCCGGTTTGCCGACATTCTTGAAACTTTCCGTCGCTTCCGCCGTCATGTTGTGGTAAGACCTCTGAGTCTCTGACCACCCTCCACGTCTATCTTCTTGTTTCTTTATTTTGGATTAGCGTCTGGTTTCTTTATTTTGAAAATGTCCACCTGTCTTCAACCCACTTGGTACAAAGGAGGAGGACCCACCTACAAATGCATGAGATGATAATAGAAGTGTGGGGTCCATGGAAATGATAATAGAAGTGTGGGGTCCATGGAAATCATTTGCAGCTTGAAAAAGCCACTTTCTTGACCATGCTCAACATTAATTGCTATGGTCATCCAGCCCTAGTCACATTTTTTTTATTTATTAACTTAGCCCACACATTGGTGATTTATAGGTGTGAAATTGACTTGTAAGTTGAAAAAAAAATCACTTTTAAAGTGTAGTTAGAGTTTTTAGGTTTTATGTTTTTGGATTTTTTATTTTAAAGTGGTTTTTATAATTAAAAAAAAAGTAGTTTGATAAAAAAAATTATATTTTTAATAAAGATTTAGTTTTTTTATAATAAAAAATGTAGTTCAATAATAAAAAGGCAATTTTAATAAAGATTTAGTCATTATAAGAAAGTTTAAAATATTGAAAATTTAAAATATAGAATAATGTAAAATATAAAAAATCCAAAATATAGAATCTTCCAAAATATAGAAAATCCAAAATATAGAATATTGTAAGAAAGTTTAAAATATAGAAAATCCAAAATAGAGAATATTTAGGTTACTTTGTCTTTTTTCAATAAGATTTAATCATTATAACAAGGTCCAAAATATAGAATATTTATTTTATTTTGTCATTTTTCAATAAAGATTTATTCATTGAAAAAAAATCCAAAATATTGAAAGCCTAAAACAACATTTAGCCAACTCCTTTATTAAACGCCAAAAGTCTATAAATAATTTCAAATAACTAAAACCAAACTAATCATATGTGACTTTTAACATGTCATTTTTTTCACACTGAAAGACAACTTTATACATTGAGAAAGTTGTATCATAAGTACAAAGCTCATCCGTCAAATACATATGAACATCAAGACAACTTAAAACATAAACTGTCCAAAAAAAACAGAAGGCTAAAGCAGCAGCCAAAAGTTGGAAATCTTAGGAACATTACAGACATAAAGACATAAACTAAAAGAAGATATCTAAGACCCAAGTAGGAGAGGATCTAGATATAAATTAAAAGACCATTATCTACCCTAGTCTTCCCATGAAATGATTCCCAAAACAGATCCCGGATTCCAAGACCAATAGACCGCTTCGAGAGACCATCTACTGCAGTCTTCCCATGAAATGATTCCCAAAACAAATCCCCGATTCCAAGACCAATAGACCGCTTGGAGAGACCATCAACCACCTCATTGAGTTCACGGTAAATATGTTGAAAAGAAATCTGCTGGAAGTGGCATATAAGGATACAGGTCTATCTAAGTGAGTGAGTGAGCTTAATATTCTGTATAAGGTTTTTTTGGTTGGCCCAGCCCACCACAACCTGTGAATCCCCCAGCACCAAAAGTTCATGCAAGTCAATATCTTTAGCAAATCTGAGTAGAACTTAGAGAGCCAAAAGCTCGGCTCTTGTGTTAGAACCCCTACCAATACCCAGCCTCAATTTGTAAGTAATATCAAGATGAATCCTTATCATCATCCCTGCACCACAAAATCCACCATGCTGCGCACCATCGAAGTATTCGACAATAGAATGCCAGACTAAGAAAGGGACAAGAATAATACGAGTCCTTACCTTGCTCGAAAAGGATCCATACTGAGTGCAGCCACGCCAAATCCTTTGAACAGGTAGCCTGCGGGTCCACCCAGCCATGTTGAAAGATTGCTATATTTTGGGCATTCCAAATAGCCCATAAAATAGCCAGAATATAGTCCATGGGGAACAAGGTTTTAGATATACATGCCATAAAATTATCCTTCAAACACCCTTTGTCCCAAGGAACGATAATCGACAAAAACTCACAGAACAAGATCCAAACTTCATGAAAGAAGTTGCATTCTCCAAAGATGTGATCCACAGTTTCCAGACTGTGGCAACACAAAACACAGATTCCTGGACCATGGAGACCGCGACGATGTAGACCATCCCAAGTGAGGATTTTGTGGTTGATACACAACCAACCAAAGCATCTAATTTTGGTAGGTAGTGTCCCCTTCCACACTTTTGGAAGTAATGTAGAAAGCTGCTGAACCAAGGAGAAATTTGACAAATGCTTGTATATCAACTCAACGGTAACCAAACCATTTTTCTTATAATTTAAGATGCCATATTCTCAAATAACTAGAACCAAACTAATCATATAAAATATGTGACTTTGAATGTACTATATTGTAAAAGAACTTTAAAAAATAATCCATTTAAGAGGTTAATCAAACTAAATAATTTTAACTTTTAATTAAAAATTAACATAAATTTATATTGAATTTGGATACTAAATAATCCTTCCCCTTAAGGAAAAATAAACTGAGATCTTATTTGGTGATTATTGCATGTGGTAGATTTAAATATGGAGAGAGATTTAATCTATGAAAAACAGTTTGTACCATAGAGAGATTTAATTTAAGAATGACATTTTATAGATTTAAAGGTAATATGGGTTTACCATTGGTTTATATATGTCTAAGACAAAGGAGTGAGAAAGATAATAATAGTTATTATTATAATTATTTTAGTCTATTCACCTTAAATGGATGAGACACATGTTATAATATTTTCCTTATTGGATTCTAGAAAGCACTTTTTGGCACAATCAACACATAGTATCTAGGGTTTAATTTATCAATTCCATTAGTCATTTTAAGTTCAAGGTGGGCATCAATATAACATGAGCGAGCCTAACACTTAAGAACATGTGTTTTCTCATTAGAGGTCACAAGTTTGAACCTAGAGGAGGCCCAAGGTATGTATGCATCCATAGGCTAAGCATTCAAATCGTTGCACAAAGGGGATCCCTTGTCCCATAAACAAAGGGGTCTCATAAATAACAGATGGCTAAGTTGTGACCTTAAATTAGATTATTATTAGTGTTTTATATAGATTACTTTCAATAATTTCAAATAAAATGTGCACCAATGTCTTCCCACAACTAATAACACATAGTCACTCATTAACTTTCTTTTCTTAACAGGTTGTGAGGTTCTCTTTGATCCTATAGGAAGTTAGAAAATCTACTTCACTTAGGGGCTAGGCCAAACAACAAATAATGAAGTAGGGGCACTAGCAACCTTTCAATGAGTAACATTGGCACTTTAGAATTAGAGTTAAAACTTATCTATAGTGAATGACACGGAAATAATACTTCGATCCTTTCTCAATAGACCCACACGAGCTGCTATTTCCTTTCCATGTATACTAAATCAGCTTGGGTTCATGCTAAAATCCTCCATCTTTATTCAATTATTTCAATATCTTAAGACATTGCAACATTGACATTGACCAAATGGAAAACAAAAGGATACTAGATTCAACCCCAAGACAAGCTTATGATGATCCATGGAGTGGAGCACTCCATCTTCTAGGTTACCTTGTGAATGCTTGGCTTGAAAAATGTTTCGGGTAGCATAGAGTGCCCCCTACATGTGTCATACCTTATAGGGTTAAAATTTCAATTCTACGAAAGACAACTTAAATCCACCCAAAGCTCATTCAAGATCCTTATCAAGAACAACAAGGAGGAGTAGTGCTCATGTGCACAATTACAAGATGTAGCTTAGCATGTCACACTAGGTAAATTCTTGAGGACTTTGATATGACTTCCACCCGCAATATTTGCTTCATGTGATATCTAACTTTCACTCTTTAGAATTAGAAGAAAATGATTGAGGTTGAGGGAAAAACGATGGTCTATGGAGACTTTTCTTTTTTAGTTCTCTTAGCACCGAGCCTGTTCACAATTTATGGTTAAACTTTAGCATGACAACAACATGAAGTGTTTCCCTAAGTGCCCAGTACTCTTTACTAAATATATAGAATTACACAGGGGGCTCAACAATATGTAGGAAGAAGTTTATTTTGTGAAGGATCAGGTAGCTATAGTGTGAGACTAGACAACTACTTGGAGGATAGCAATGGATTAATAGAGTACAATAGAGAGTAGGCCTCACATAGTCATAATGAAACCCTTTGAAAACTTGAAGAGGAGACTGGTACAACCCTAGCAGTTTAACAAAGTAAATTAAATGATCTCACCAATGAACTCTTAATATTAAAAAAACCTTAAAATAAAATGAAAACTAGACCTCCCTACCCCACCCAACCACCCACCCCAACCTATCCATGCCATAACTTCATGACCTACCTAGCATCAATACTTGGGCATGACAAAGAAGAAAAGAAAGACAAAACCTCTTAGACTAGTTCTTCGTAATCTACTTGAGCTACCGTAATACCCACTCACCAAATAAACGTTATCAAAGTTTTTCTTAGTTTTGAGCTACCACAATACCCACTCACCAAATCAACTTTGTCAAAGTTTTGCTTAGACCCATCTTTTCTATTAGCATGTCTTTGTAAGTATTTTAGGTGAGTTGTCAAATGGATGTAGCTTGGGTGGTTGGGAGGAATGAATGTTACCCTTCCCACCCAGGTTCTACTCTTGTAAGTGACATGATGCGCTTATGGAGCCCTTTGTAATAAATGTTGTGAATGATGAGCTGACCATACCTTGATTCAGTTTGAATATCAGGTATTGGAATTTTCCGTGGAGTAGACCTCTAACAAATGGTGAACCACATTTTGAAAAAAAAAGTATTTTAGGTGAGTTTCTTAAAGTTATTTCCTCACATATATAATTTGAGAAGAAAATTAGTATTTTTTAATAAATCATTGTTGTTATCAAATGATCTTACACATCTACATCATAGGAAGTCAACATAAATGTGTGATATAAATGGTCTTTTAATAGCCCATGTTTTTTAAATAATATAACTACTCATTATTGTTTTGTTTTTTCTTCTTGTTTTAATCATTATTTATTATTTATTAAATTTTTTTTTACTTTATTCTCACTTCTTTTTTTATTAATTTTTTTCATAATCATCATTTTTTAATCTTTATTTTATTAATTTCTTATATCACATTTATATTATATCGGAGTGATCAAGAAGAAAATAAACTACTAAACTAGTATACAATTTAATACAACAAGATGATAAAGTGTGGAAACTTATATTTTGTTAAGCTAAAATCTGCATAGATCTATTTTAAAGTGTGATCTATCAAACACCCAGAAGAATCCAATTTCTTGAAGTATAAATATTTTTTAATTTTATTTTTTTTACATAAAATTAAGTTGATCCCTCTCTTACTTTATAGATTTGGGTTTAAGTTTTAATTTTTTATTTTATAGGCTGTCATGGATTTTTTAATTATTTTCCATAATTTTTTATTTTATAAATAGATATAAATTTTTATTTACTTTTTATTTTTGGTAACATTAGGTTACAACATCTCTATACTTATATTAGATAATAATTAATATAACCCTAAATTAACATATATCATTAGTTATTTATTTTTAAATATATTTTATTATAATAATAAACATTTTAAATAATAATTTTATAAAATTTGAAAACAATATTACCTATTGCTATTTATGTAATAAATAACTTATTTATATGTATTTATATATGATGTAAACATCATCGATCATTAAGCAAAATCGATACATACGTGCACTCCTTCTCCGGCTTACATGCTCTCGCCATTATCCTTATTTCAACTTATAACATACAACAAACTTTCTTTTTAACTAAGTAAACAATTACATCATTATATATATATATATGCTTAGATATCCACTTGTCCCAACATTTTTGTTTTGATAGTCCATATATGTCTAAGAGAGGCAAAAATGACATGACATAACATATTCTCTACAATGAATTTGCATATGTGGCATTCCATCACATTTTGCTACACTAGTAGTACCTAGTAGAACCTCTTTTGATATATCATTGACACAAGTACTTAGTGCTTTAAAGATATGATGGAAGAAGATGTTTGGCAAGGAGGAGGGTTTAGAAGGTAAGGAGGAACTCACCACAATGAGAGATGAGTGTACCAACTGAGAAGCTCTGCGATGGCCGATGGTCAGGGTTTCCTCCCTTACCTGTTCTGCTCTACCTTCGTCTCTGCCCATCGTTTTGAGCCATGGTGCCGGTGTTAATGAAGCTCCTCTGGGCTCCTGTCCTCCCTTTGGTGCTTATTATTTGTTGTCTTTTTCACCCTAATTTCTGTCGTTTATCTGCTTTCTGGTATGGATGTTTTCAGGGTTTCTTAACCCACATGCCACTCTTGGTCTTTGATTGTCGACGCTCGCTGGACTGGTTGCATTCAGGTTATTCGCCCTTCCTGTTGCCAGCCTTTAGGGTTTCTCTTCTGTCACACCTTCATGCTGGGGTTTCTGCATTGGGTTGAGGTTATGGAATCCTGCGGCCCGGCTTGGAGTCCCTCCCCTTCACTGGGGGACTAGTACCAACCAAGCATTGTTTAAAAAGTGGGAAGTGCATCGCATGCTGCGGCTCCATTTGGAAGGTTATTCTTGACGTTCCCCTCGTCACCCTTGCATGGCCATGATGTCCCGGTACCTTTGGGTCCTGGGTTGACCTTGTACTCCCCACTTGTTTTCTGGCTGTGTCTCCTTTACTCGTGGTCATTCTCTCCGAACCCATCTTTTCGACCGTGTCGGCCGTTGACATTTACCCCCGGCTGTCTATTTTTGGGGTTTTTTATATAGGCTGTCCTCCTTAGGGACTCTCGAACATTCTGCTCTTCATTGTATGTTGGGCCTGACTATTATCCTCTCTCCCCATTGGGTTTTGACTCTGTAGTATCTCTTCTGCTCCTGACTGGGATTTTGACTTTTGAAGGTTTCTCTTTGTTTTCAATGAGAGTGGTTCTGTATATTGTCGTGTTTTCTGGTATGGGGGTTCTGTGACCCTCTTATAGATGATCTTTGGCTCATCATTCTATACATGGTGTACTGTTTGTCTTTCCGGAGGGCTCTGTATTTGATTCTGTTGGTATGGCGGATCCTGGGGTTTCGTTGCGGTTCCGACAGAAACGTAGGTCTAAATGTATCAAGGCGTCTGCAGAGAAATATCGTTTCATATTGGGTCATGATATATTCATTGATCGGGTATCTACCCTCTGTTCTAGGGCATTGATAGGGCGGCTGGAGTACTGTAAAATGGATAAGAATTCTTGGGTCTCATGGGCAAATGAGCATTGGAAACCACTTTTTAATTATATCCCGACCATCAGTCTCCTCTCCAGAGGTTGGATAGTTTTTGTTTTCCTTGATCCTGTGCATTGCTCCAGGGTATTGGACCAGATGTGGCGAGTGGGTAAAGGCTCATTAGTTCTTGGCCGATGGCACGCAAATTTTGATCCATGCAAGGAGAAAATCAACAGGTGCCACCTCTGGGTCCTCCTGCCACAACTCCCTTTCCCATTATGGAGCAAATCCATCCTGGAGGGTATCGGTAATACCATCGGGTGCTTTGTCGCTGTTGAGGATGATTTTCTGCAAGTATATGACAAAAGGATTGCCAGGATATTGGTCGAGCTGGATATCTCTAGGGGATTACCAGCGGAGGTTGAACTGTTATGCGAGGAAAGACTTCTGATCCAGCGCCTTGACTATCTCTATGTGCCGTTTCGTTGCAGTATTTGTCGCTCTGTTGGCCATCTTCGTCATTCATGCCCACGTAGAATCTCGGGTGGAGACCTCTCTGATTCTAGTATGCGCAAGACTCAGTCTCCTGCTCCTTGTCAACAGAGTCACTCTCCTACAGGTACTGTTTTCGATTCCTCTCCCCCGGTTGAAATTGTTCCAGATTCGTACTTTGAAGCTGTGGATAGTCTGATTTTGTCACATAAGAAGGCTGTTGATCCTTTATCTCCTCCGATTTCCGCTCGGGAACCACCTTCTCCAAGCCCGACACACCATGATCCTATCCTGTCATCCGACACTCCTGTCATTATGCCAGACAGCCATCCACACAGATCACTGGCACTAGACTCACTGGAGGACTTTCCTCCACTTCCTGTTCGACCTCTACCTTTGGACCCACTAGACCCACCACCTGCTTGCTCCTCCTTACCTGGTCCACCACCATCAACTTATTCTCATGCGGATCCACACATACCCTTGGACCCACCACACTCACCCTCCATTCCATCATACCCTAGCCCCACTTCATCACCCTCATTCTCGGACCCAGCCCTCAAAAGATCACTCTCCATCTTCACTGCATCCTCTCCACTTTCCCCTCTATCATCCCTATCAACTCCATTCGTTTTGCTAATGTTACCATTAGGAAAGCTAAGGGGAAGAGGGTGACTCGACCACTTACACCGGAATCTCCTCCGTATTTTCCTCTGTCTGTCCGTTTAGCGGAAGCTGAAAAGGATCAGTCATCTCGGGGCCTTAGAGCGAGTTCCCCTTCACTCGATTTGTCTTAATGATCATACTCTCTCTTAACATCCGTGGCCTTGGAGGCAGGCCCAAAACCCTCGGCCTTCGTTCCCTTTTCGAGACTCTTCAACCGGACCTCATCCTCCTCTAGGAGACAATGTGCAGCGATTTGCCAGCTCTTCTTACCGTTTCAAAATTCCTTCCTTCTTGGGAATATTGTGCTGTGAGTGCTAGGGGTCTTTCGGGAGGGCTTCTCTCAGCATGGAATCCTCGTACTGTTAAATGCAAGGCATACCACACTTATGCAGGCATTTTAATCCAAGCACATGTCAGGGGTTTATCATTTCCTTTACATATCCTGAATGTCTACGGCCCTTATAAGAACCGTATCCCGTTCTGGGACAATACACACAGTGGTGGTCTCCTTAATCTCCCTAACCTTGTATTGGCGGGAGATCTTAATTTCACTCTTCATCCCTCGGAGGTATGGGGCTGTAGGGCTTCTCTAGATCCTCACTCTGATAATTTCCTTGCTCTTTTTAATTCTGTCGGGCTTGTTGATGTTGCCCCTTCCTCGATTGGGCCCACCTGGCACAATGGGCGATCTGGTGAGGATGGTATATGTAAACATCTTGACAGATATTTGATCTCCAATGACTTACTGCCACATCTTGGGACCTATAGGACTTGGATTCACCGATCACTCATTTCTGACCATTTTCCTATTCTACTGGAGTGGAATCATCCAAAGGGTCCCTTTAATTATCCATTTAAGTTTAATAGATCCTGGTTGGAAAATCCTGAATTTTCTGATTGGTTCCTTCATTGGTGGTCGTACTCATTTGAACTTGATCACTCTTCTGGCATCGAGGATCTTTGTTTTACCCTTAGGAACCTCAAATACGATGCAAAGTCTTGGTTGAAAGATAAATCTGCCAGTCTTGCTCAGACCTCCCTGCGATTGGATCGAGACATTGAATCCATTCTGTCCTTTGGTATTCTCTCTAAAGAACAGATTGACCACCTTTCTCGTCTCAATGCTGAAAGATTAAGTATATTGGACCATTTCCAGCTTACATGGAAACTCAAAAGCAGGCTGAAATGGGCTCTCCAGGGAGACTCAAATACAAAAAAATTTCATACATTCGCCTCTGGCAGAAGAACACATAATATGATTTGGTCCCTGGAAGATGAGGAGGGTAATGTTTATGAGGATGATGGACCTTTAAAGGAACTTGGTAAATCCTTCTTTGAAAAGATCTTTAAGGATGAAGGTAATACTAGTATGGAACACCAACTCAAAGTTATCTCACTTTTCCCCAGGATGGTTCAGCTTGATAAGTCCTCCTGTCTTACTTCCTGGGTTACTTTAAATGAACTAGAATCTGCTCTCAAATCCTTCAATAAAGACCGTAGTCCGGGACCAGATGGGTGGCCGGTAGAGTTTTATCTGCACTTTTTTAATCTCCTTGGTCCCACTCTTGTTCAGATGGTGGATTATACCAGGACCTCAGGTTACATTCCCTCATCCTTGAATTCCACCTTTATTACACTCATCCCCAAGAAAGACAAACCCCGTACATTTGCAGATTTCAGACCCATCTCCTTATGTAACCTGCTATATAAGCTCATTGCTAAAGTTATTGCTGGCAGGCTCAAACCCTTTCTGGATTTAGGCATTTCTCAAGAACAGTTTGGCTTTCTTAAAGACAGACAGATAACTGAGCCAATTGGTATTGTTCAGGAAGTTCTCCACTCAGTTAAAATCAAGAATTCATGTGCCTTTGTGCTTAAACTGGATCTTTCCAAGGCTTTTGACCATGTTGACTGGACTTATATCAGACTTATCCTGATCCAAATTGGTGTCCCCCTTCTTACGGTCAACTGGATTATGAGCTGTATTACCACGGTCAACTTTGCAGTATTGGTCAATGGTACTCCCTCCAGCTTCTTCACTGCATCCAGGGGTATCAGACAAGGCTGCCCTTTATCCCCGTTGTTGTTCATTCTTGTCATTGAAGGGCTTAGTCTGATGATCAAGGATGCCAGGAATAATGGTCTCATCAGGGGTATTAAGTTCTCGCCTTCCCTTACCCTTACACACCTTTTATTCGTTGATGATGTTATTCTTATGGGTTCAGGTACCATCCGAGACTGGTTGGCCTTTGAGTCTCTACTTGACTGCTTTTGCAAAGCATCAAGCATGTGTATTAATGCTGATAAATCTTGTCTACTCTTCCACAATTTTAGTGATGCCTGTTTGCTTGACTTCAAGGCAGCCATGCCATATAATATTCTCCCTCTTCAGTCTGGTATTACTTATTTGGGATATCAATTGAAGCCTTTGAGTTACCGCGTTGCTGATTGGACCTGGCTGCTGAATAAATTTGAAAAGAAAATCAAACATTGGGCATTTAGATATCTGTCTCTTGGAGGGAGACTTGTTCTGGTTAAATCTGTACTTGCAAGCATTCCAGTGTATTGGATGGGCTTAGCTCCCATACCCTGCTCCATTCTCCAGAAGCTCAGAAAATTGATGTTTAACTTTTTATGGGGATCGACTGATACATCTTTCAAGTTCCATCTATCTAATTGGAATGATCTCTCCCGTCCTAAATCTCATGGGGGATGGGGTATTAAAGATCTTACCTGTTTCAATAAAGCGTTGCGGTTGAATGTCTTTTGGAAAGCTCTACATTCCAAAGGTCTCTGCTTCCAGGTTCTTCAGGAAAAATATTTAAATGGTAAATCAGTTATTGACTGGATCAGATCTAAAACCTTCTGTACACGCAATGTATCTCTTTTTTGGCGTGGTTTCCTTCAAGTATTACCATGGATGGGTAAGCATTTGTCGTGGCTGGTTGGAAATGGTGAGTGCATTCATTTGGGATTAGACCCATTTGTTGGATCGGGATCTTCATATGCATTTCCGGATGCTCTGAGAACGTATTTGGCCGATTTGGATATATGCACATTGGCACAAGCTCACAATCTTTGCTCCATTGAACCACAATACTGGTACTCAGCCACTGACCTTAATCTCGCTGGCACCT
The DNA here is from genome assembly GCA_001517045.1 of Pseudotsuga menziesii. NCBI lineage: Eukaryota > Viridiplantae > Streptophyta > Pinopsida > Pinales > Pinaceae > Pseudotsuga > Pseudotsuga menziesii. The sequence goes on from LPNX010805024.1 coordinate 299,735, forward strand.
ATGCATTGATGTGGGATGAATTTATTCGTGAACTATCGGCTTCAGGCATTCATCTGACTGACAGCCCAGATAAGTTGGTGTGGACATTCAATAAAAACAGTATTGATATTACAGCGAAAGAGGCATACAATTGTATCTATCAGTCATCGATGGTTAGGGACAATATGGTGGGATGCCCTCCTATATGGCACAAGTCTCTTCCACTTAAGATATCCTGTTTTATATGGCTTGCACTTCATAATAGAATACTCACGTGGGATAATCTTCAGCGCAGAGGGCTCTCGGGTCCTG
>LPNX010805024.1:300089-312372 GCA_001517045.1 Pseudotsuga menziesii
AGTGACTCCCACTTTCTGGAATTCTCATTAGGAGTTGGACATGGCACTAATACCAAGGCAGAGCTGCTCAGTCTCTGGGCACTCTTGCACCTTTCCCATATGATGGGGATTCCTCTTGCACAAGTATTTGGTGATTCTCAGATAATTATCAATTGGGCAAAGGGATCGACTGCTCTCTCCCCACCTGAACTTGTTCATTGGTGTAGGGAGACTAAAAAGCTAGCCTCTAGCTTCCAAGAACTGTCATTCACTCACATATATCGAGAGCACAACGATATTGCTGACCGTCTTTCTAAAAAGGCACTTTCATTGCCCCTAGGAAAGGGCTGCATTATGGAATATGTTGAGAATCTCTTGGTTTATTCTGATTGTATTTAGCTCTTTTGAGCTTGTCTTTGAGGTATTTCTCACATGCTTTGCATGTAATGTTCTGGTATTAAGGGTCTTTCCCTGATTTTGTAGCTGTATCCTACATGAAAGTGCATCTCTTTAGATCGATGCTCAGAGTATTATTGGCTCTCGATCGATGTGACTGAACTGACAGTCCTATTATCATGATGAGTCAGTTTTCTGATGGGTTTCTCATTGATATTATGTGCCATTCCTCCTGATGTTTCCTTGGGTGGTAGTCACGGAAATTCTGGGATGATGTATGTTATAATGTCTTTTGATTCAATTGAATAACAAAGACAGGTTTTTTCTTCTTGAAAAAACCACTCCCTTATTCTTTTCACCTATTCCAATAGTGGCCCCAACATCAAATTATCCATCCTAAATTTTTTTTTTCATGTACTTTATAATTGCTAATGAATCATCTCAGACTTGAATTTTTCAAACACCTTTATTTACTTTTAACTTTAATAATAACTTCATTGTAATCAACTATGGATAGATAGTGGAGACTAGCCCAACTTCATGATTCTAATGAATCATGGATATTTATTAGAGCCTAGTCCAAAAGTAGCTTTAGAATTTATGTTAGAAGATGTATTTAGATGAAGAATGTCACCTCTACCTTGAAGTTGAGGGAGACCTTGATTTGTCTCATTAAAGTAATCCCAAGCTACAAAGTTGTCTTAGGTGATATATTAGTGATCTCATCTTCTTAAATTATTAGATAATCTTCATTCCAACAAATACAACCTTAATTTGTGATGTACAGAAGAAAGTTGCTTAGCAGTTTTTTGGAATTATTTAGTATTTATGGCCGATTAGATTCCACATGACACTACCAGAGGGAGATCTCTATATAATTACGTTGTTTTTATGGAAAGAATTGTTTCAAACACTTCTATATAGATTCTACATCCCAGATTCCCCTGCATACAATTATCTGTTCTATCTCCTTGTCATCTACCTGACATATGTGCATTTATTTAAAAGATGGTTGAAAGTATCAACCTCGTACTTACATAGTGTGCATTTTCTTAGTCTTGGTCAACTTCCTTTCTACAGCACATCCAATATGAAAGACTTGTTTTTAAGAACTAGTCATCTACAAACCCTAATTTTAAGTGATGCTTTCAAATTCCAAAGAATCTTCCACCACCAACCCTCCTCCTCTGAGATGGGATACTCAACGATAGCTTTATACCCTATCCTAGGAGTGTACTCTCCTAGTGCTATATTCTTTGACCAAACTAATGTGTCTTCCTCCTTAGTTAGTCTATTGTGATTCCTCCTTAAATGGTCAACATAAGCTCTCTAGGACATTGATTCTTCCTTTTATAATTCTAAATTCTCACCATCTATCCATCCCTAATGTCATATACATGTAGAATTAACATCAACAACATGAAACAATTTGTAAATTGTTTTACTTTGTATCTTATCTATCATCTCCATTGGTAAAATGTGAGCTTTACTATGTCCCACCGAAGGGTCTACTCCTATCTTGAATTTGTCCCCTTTACCAATTTTCCACTATAGGAGACTACCCACCAAGGGAAATGACAACACTGTTAAATTTGAGAACCATAGATGGCCAAGCCAATATGAGAGCTATTGGAAAGGCATTATGCAGTGGAATAATTAAGATCAATGTACACTGAGCAAATAATTCATGACACAAATTTCAGATTAATTAGACAAGAATTGCTCAGATAATCACAACATTAATCTTCATTCATTAATCAATAATACAATGATTATACAATAAATAGAATTCGAATACCATGGATAGGATTCGAATCTACCGGCTCAAGCTGATTGTTAGCTAACTCAGTGTGGAAAAATCATAGCTTGAGCTCACTAGTTTAACTTCAGATGTCTGAATCAGTCTACAATCAGTTAACTGATGAGGTAGGTGGACAAAAGGCGCCACACTCCCTGCATGTATGCAAAACTGGTGTTAGGCTAATTGATAGTGATATAATTGATTGTAACTGGAGGATAACTCAACATAACTGCTTACCTACCACATCCAATTGAAGGTGGCTGCTGGTGGCACTTAGAGTGGGCTCCTATAATGTAGGGATTGGTCCCAGAGGCACATAAACTCATGCATGAAGATGCAGTAAGTGCCAGATAACCTCTAGGTGTGTCCCCCATACTCTAGACTAGTGATAAAAACTTCCTAAGTTAGGCAAAATGACCAAATAGACTATATTGGACAAAGGAGGATTAGAGACTACCTCATAGAAACTTAAACCATTTTTACCTAATAGTTTTCAAGACCCCCCTTTGGTACAAAACCCAAGGTAACCTAGTAAATAGAAATGATCTCTAGTGCATACTTAACTAAAGTTAACCTACCACCTACTAACAACCATTGATTGCACCACATCTTCGTTCATTTTTCAACTTTCTCCATAACCAATGCTAATTAATCTTTTATGTAATCATTTGGATTGTTGGAGTATCGGTTGATAACTGCTGCACCTCTAGGAATAAAAAATGTTTACTAACCACCAACCTAATAATAGGACCTTGTGCTTGATTTCAAATGTTCACTAACATTTGCAAGTTTTGGTGTAACAATAAACCTTACATGGTATCAGAGTTGAGGTCTCAAGTTCAATCCCCCTAAGCCGAAGGGGGGGTGTGGAGAATCGATTAATAACCACCACACCTCTAGGACTAAAAAATGTGGACTAACTACCACCTTGTTAATAGGGCCTCATGCTTGGTTTCAAATGAACCTTACATGGTATCAGAGTTGAGGTTTCAGGTTCAATCCCCCCAAGCCAGAGGGGGGGTGTGGAGTATCGATTAATAATCACCACACCATTGGGACTAAAAAATGTGGACTAACTACCACCTTGTTAATAGGGCCTCGTGCTTGGTTTCAAATGTTCACCAACATTTACAAGTTTTGGTGTAAAATCAAACCTTACATGGATTTTAAAAAAAAACTCACTGTATTTGAAGCCTAAATGAATGTTCATATGTTGTAATAGAAATAGTTGAAGAATGTTCCTTACTTGATCTTCCTTAACATCATTAATTAAAAGGTACTAAATACTTCAACGTATTAATCTCCATACATGTAGTTATGTTGTAGTCATCTACAAATAATATATGATTCAAACGAAGGCTCTAGCTAACTTTATTCCTTTTACATTTGTTGAACTTTTAGCCTCTAAAATTATCCTACTTGCTAAAATTATCCTTTCAACAATAATAGAAATAGAAGGGGAGACAATGAACAACCTTGTCCAAGTCCTATTGAAGAACTAAAAAAAATAAATCAAATAAATAAATAATATAAAAGCAGACCCATTTATTAGCACTGCAAAAGAAATAGAAGTTAAACATCCCATTATCCAATTCACCACTTAAACATAGATACTAATATGAGTTGGGGTAAGTCTCAAAGAGAGTTAATTAGATCTATCACAGGCCTTAGAAATATCCAATCCCATAACTATGGCATATAACTTTTGGTATTTTATTTAGTTTAGTAGTCCCTCCTAGGCCACTCCTATTGGCTTGATGTGTTTTCCTTCCATGTAGGAAGCCAAATTGTTCATTTGAGATTTCCTTTGAGAATATATTTTTAATCCTAACGACAATTTTTTTTCAATAATGTTTTAAATGCATAATAGAGGGAAATGGGTCTAAAGTTTTAAAAGGATGTTGGATTTTCCTTCTTTCGAATTAAGGTAAAGAAGGCGTAGTTAAAACATCCCAATATCCTACCAATTCTCCTTAACTATAGGGGGGATTTTAAGGGTGAAATTCATCCCATGGGCGAATTTATTTTTATGTTTTTTCCGAAAAATGATTTGTTAATTTCCATTTTTTCTAAAACAATTTTCCCAAATTCCATAGGATAAAAATATTTTAGTCTAAACATTGTCAAAATTATCCATAAACTATATCAAATCCTTAGAATTTGAATATTTTTATAAAACTATTGTGAAACATTTTATGGTTGGAAATTTAAGAATTAGTAAGATTTGCCAAGGGTTCTGCACTTTAATAATTTTATGGATCTTTAAAATTTTCCTTTCTTAACTCCACCACCCTAATTAAATCATCTGCCATTAAATCATTAAAAGATACTCTATAGCCCAACCATCTAAAAATGGACTCTTATCTTTCTAAAGAGAGACTAGTTCTCTATTAAGTTCTATTGATTTCTTCTTTGACATTTCCCCCTTTAATGATTATGTTTCATCTTCATAAAACAAATTTTCACTATCTATAGTTTGTTAACTTTATCTCCTTTTATATACAATCTCTTGAAATGGGATACACCCAAACCTTTAATTTCCTTAAATGGTTGTGCTTGTTGTCATACACATTCTTCATTTCCCATATGGTATTGATATTCTTCCAGTGATTTTCATATAACTATGGAAATAATTAGCATTTTCATTGCATTAGGAACCCACAACACCCCAATTTACAATCTCCATAGGACTTCATTGTCTTCCAAAAGTTCCCTTTTTTACTTTTCCAACATTTTAAGCATGCAGGTATCATTATCATGACATCAATCCAACATCTAAGTCACAAATACCTAATGTCGGGTTATTTTCATAACATTTGCTAGATCATGTTCAACTCTTAAGTAAAACTCTAGCTAACCATACACCAGAATATGGTAGCCTATATAATATACGGGAAAAGGATTCCAAAGCCTCTCCAACCACAACCCTAATGATTCTTTTTGAGACGTATCTACCATAAAAATTCCCTATCAATGTCTTACTAGACATGTGGAGTACTCACTCTATTTTTATGTCCTCACCTAGGATTAATCTTAACCTCCTTTTTTTCTATTTTAAACACTTTTTGGCTTTATTGCCATTCTTAAACTCTAAAACACTACTTCCCTTAACCCCCAATTCACCCTTCTCCTTTGTTATTACATCACCCTCTTTAAGGTTAACTTCACAGGATACTACTACACATTTGAGTGGCTATGTAACGATAAAAATCCTTTTACTGGAACTTCTCGAACTTCCACTTCGAAAACACAAATAATCCATGAATAGATATAAAAGTTGATAAAATAGATATAATATTTTACAAAATAGACTTGCCGTATATATAATTATTTAAAGGGTGTTTAATGCAACTCTTCATAAAGAGCTACACCTTTTGACTAATTAATATTATATTATTATTTTTCTTGTTTTAATTATTATGATTTCTATTTCTATTTCTATATATATATTGTATTATGTTATATTTATGTATTTATTGTTGTTATTATTTAGGCATGTAACATTTCCTCTCTCTTAGAAAGGATGTGTCCTCAAATCCTTATAATGTGGCCGCATCGTTCCTTGTGATGCCGTAGTTAACGAAACATGTCGATACAGAATTCTAAGTGTAGAGCATAACTTCCGATATGTTGACAGATCAATCCATCCCAAATTGACTTGTTGCTGATTGTTGGGATTCCCTACTAATCTGTCATCGGGACCTTTGATTACATTAGTACCATTATATTTCAACAATTTCCACTTTCTAGGATACCCGTTTATATGGTTGGGGTTTTGATAGGGAATTTTCACAGTGTTATTTATTTCACGAGCGTCCTCTTTTGAGCATGTATACGTGTTGGACGTTGTATTTTTACTAGATTGGCTTCTTTTTGAAGTGTGACAAGGACTAGATTTGTATTTCATTCTTTTTCTAACGAATACTTATCATTCTTTAGGTTCCTTAACATTTCATCTTGCGCTTTCTCATCATATTTAAGCTTCGGAATATGCTCCATTAGATCTTGTTTGCGCTTCTTAAGGTGATTATTCTCTTCGATATTTTCTAATAGTTTTTTTTTTCTGAAGATCTTGATTCTCCTCTTCTAGCTTTTGATTGTATTGTGCCTTATCCTTCACCTTCTTTATTTAAAGAAGCAACTTTTGATTATGATCTCTTAGACAATAGATCTCTTCTTCTTTGTCTATGATGAATTTATCAAATTCATTATGCATCTTATGTATCAATTTATTATTTTCTTGTGAAAGCACCTTCGAGATGTCTTTAAAGTCTTCAATCGAAACAACTCCTAAACTTGAATTCATTGTAACATCCTGAAATGTGACTTTCTTCTTTTTGTAAGGAAATGCCAAGAACGTTTTCCTTGTGTTGAACATGAAGGTACCCAATGTATCTAACCAAGCTGACCCTAGAATTATATCAACCCTGTCTTGCTCCAATGATACCACTGAAACAATACTGAATTGAGTTAGGACCTTGTAATCATTAACAGATAGTTGTAGGTTCTTAAGCTCATATTTTTCATCAGAAAGAATTGTGTTATTGTCAATTATAGCTGATTCTGAAAGCTTTAATTGGTTTGCTAGGTCAATGTTTATACAATTCTTCTTGGTTGTGTGGCAAATAGCGATGCATACAGACTTCTCTTGAATAATCCCATAAGTTTTTAATATGGGGTGTGCATGATTTTTAAAAGTTTGTGGAAATATTCCTTGTTTTTTGTCATGAGACTCCATTTTGTTATGTTTCTTATCCCAATATATATCAAAGAAAGACATCTTTTATCTTGTATATTATACTATACTCTTCAATAATTAATTTTTCCCTTTAAGATTTCTTGTATATTAATTGTAGATTGGGTGGTTGGGATGAGTGTTTGTTACCCTTCCCACACGGGTTCAAATCTTGATATCTTGTTTTATACCTTTCACTCTTATGTAAAATCCCTTTTTATCTCACTCAATGTAAAAATATCTAATATAAATTTCCAATTATTTTCTCACTTTTAACTAAATAGTACATTCCTTAATAAGGTAGAAACCATGTGTGGTTTATTTTTTTTTACTTTTCCCTTTTATTATTTTCTTTTAATTTTCCCCTTTATTCTTTTTCGACTCCCCCTTTTTTTAGCTTGTCTTGTTTTTTTTTTAACTATGTTTTTTGTAAGGTCAAAGACCCAGTTTTGGGGATTCTCCAATTAATTATTTGGCCAAAAGCCGGTATTAGCTGAATGCCCAAGAAGGGGCTCTAATACCACTGTAACGGTAAAAATCCGTTTACTGGAACTTCTCGAACTTCCACTTTCGAAAACACAAATAATCCATGAATATATATAAAGTTGATAAAATAAAATATGATATTTTACAAGATAAACTTGCCTGTATATATAATTATTTCAAGGGTCTCTAATGCAACTCTTCATAAAGAGTTACACCTTTTGACTAATTAATATTATATTATTATTGTTTCTTGTTATTATTATTGTGATTTCTCTCTCTCTCTCTATATATATATATTGTATTTTTCCTCGGATATATATATAGTATTTTTCCTTCGAATATATATATATATATATAGTATTATGTTATATTTATGTATTTATTGTTGTTATTATTTAGGTATGTAACATGCTAACTCTATATTGCTCTAAGTCTAGTTTATGGTTCTCCTTTGTGATAATATTGACTACCTCCTCCTTAGGCTTTGGCCTTTGTCATGACATGAAAGTCCACCTAGTCTACTTTGGGAATGCCAAAAAAAGACTCCTAGATGAATATGTGAAGATGGGTAATACTTTTTGGAGTGAGCCATGGTCAGGAAACACGATGAGGCTACATGTTTATAACTAATAAGATTATAGTATTGATGGAAAATATATCGACTGAGATTTTATAAAACTTTCGACTAAGAATTTTTAAAACCCTTGAATGAAATCTTTTCTAGGCTGAGATTTATTTGTCAACCAAAACAACAAATTGCATAACATATTTTAGGAACATACAACTTCAACAAGGGAGACCCTCATAATGTTTGAACCTCATATGTTGGACTTTCCACCAATGAATTCATCCTTCAATCTAGTTTTTAATGATATACAAATTGTAGTTGTTCATCAAGAAGCATTATTTTTTATTATTTCTCTAAAATTTAGCATTGGAGAATTTTGTTGTTTTCAAAATCACCTAAAATGAAATTTCGATATTGTCAAATTACAATACCAAAATATAAAAAATCACATTGCACTTCCTCACTTGTCCGATTCCAAAGGGTATTTTTATTTCTATTGGTAACTATCACACCAAAAATAAACTTTGTGCCCATAAAAATGTGTCAATATAACACTATTTTTTCATCATTTTTCCTCTTAAATTGAATAGCCATATCTAAAAAATTAGATACCACTATCCTTACCTAAAATTCTAAAGTAAATGCATCTAATAAAAAACATATTTATTCCATTGTACACCTATAAATATTTAAACAAAAAGGATTGTTAGAAATCTTGTTTTTACCACAAAGTGAAATTCTCAAATAAATATGAGTTTGGAGGGATTGAAATTGAAGAAATATAAAACTTTGCAATTCTTTTCTTAAAAAAACAAACAAAAACATTAATCATTTAATGTTTTTTCCTTCCTTTTGACATAATAAAAAAATGTAAGTCACCCCTTTCCAAAACAAACCCACTCTGTGTGATGTTTCACACTTTTTAAAGAAAGTAATGTGCCTTTACCATTACTAACTCCTCTACCATCATACCCTTGGTGCTTACCACACTTAAGCATTGGAGCACATTACAAAACTTGCTTGAGAGTTCCCCCTTCTAAAATATTAATCTATTAACCCTTTTTTTTCAATCTAAAGCTAATCAACCCCTTTAATGGAGAGTGTGCTACCATCCATTGAGTTTGAGTAGTCCAATTACTCATCTAACACTAGATATTGAAGAAACCTAATACTCCATCAAAGTTGCTCTTCTTCCATCCTTCCAAAATCCTCCATGCATTCTTCTTAGTTAACTATTCTACTTAGTTACAAAATCAAGAAAAGTTTAGATATTATTTAATTTCATTTTTCTCTTTTTAATTTGTTTCTCTTTCATTTTAATTAGTTGAAAACAAATATTTCTTAAAATAAGATGACAAAGACGTTTGAGATACTTATATTATGCAATTGTGTAGATGTTTACGTTTAGATATTCACTTTTCACTAACTAATTAGGTTTTTATGGCACCAGTTTGGAAACATGGTATTTCCAGATATTGGTTTTATTAGCAGGGCTCTTGAAAAATGCAGAAATCGCATTAGACTCTTTATCTATATGGTATTCTTCTTTGCCTTTTTATTTTTTACTAAGAATGGTAAAAGTAGTAAAACAATGGATATGAGTATATTATAAATTTTGATTAAATGTACTTTGTTGTTTTTATTGAAATGTTGTTTTGTTTGCAGTACGACAGTTTTAGGGTGGGTGTTCATGATTTCTGTTGGCTTTAATGCAGCAGCCAGGTGAGTTATCTCTTAAAAATATTTAACAATTAGAAATTTTTTACCTAGTCTCTTCTCCAATATTTACAAAAATTTTAGTTGTTTCACCACTTGATATTTTTAATTAAATCAAATATCTAATATGAAATGAATTGAAGAGAATATACACACTAAAATTATAAGGTTATTTATGAATAAAATTAGAGATTTACTTTAGAAAAAAATAATAAACTGTATGGAAAAATAATAAATCATATAATGAGAACTATAGTGACATATGTTGTAACACTTGCTCTCGAGGATAGTGTTAGGCATATGCAAACCAAGTCATTTCTTTCCTTCTTCAAACTTTAGATCTAGGAATGCCTTACTTTGTCTCTATTTCGATAACTCCCAATTCAATAAATAACTTCTTCATCCATATTACTTATAGTAACCACTCTCATGATTAATATAATAAGCATTAGTAGATGCTATGAGAAAAACAAACATGTTGCTTATTATACTAAAGAAACACACCTAACAACAATGAAAAGCAATAACAACTAGTTATATTTACATCTTCTTTCCAACCAACATCCACAAATCCATAGAAACAAGCATGCTTTCCCTCACATGTACATAATTGTTGGAGTAGCCTAGTCGACTGGTCGATTAGGTCTTCCGACCGACCATAGTGGGGTCAATCTAGTCGTTCGGTTAGCCAACCGAACTGTCAGTTATAACTGAATAACTACTTGTAAAGAATATATATAGGTTGGTGAGCCATGGATATGTTACACAATGATTGTACACTATTTTGTAATACAAAGACTTGTTGTTCCGTCCCACTTACTCTCTTATCTTATATCTTGTATGTGCTTCTGTGATCTATTATATATATAATGTATTATTTCTAACTTATGCTATTCCTCAGAATACAACATTGGTTCTGTTGTCGGTAGCACACAATTATGCTACAATGATGAGCATGCATAGATGTGAACTGAATGAGAGATTCGAGAGTGGTAGGACAAGAAAAGGAGAAGTTTTTCACAAAGTCCCATGAAAGATTTATAGAATCCATTCTCCCTAAAATAAAGAAGTTTCTTGATGATTGTTCATGACCAATTTGGATTCCCATAATGAAAGACTTATAATGCACAAGACCTATTATGGAGGTAGAACAAATCTATACAAGTGGCTCAAAAAGATATGTGAAGATATTTGTAAAGAACAATCTATAAGGAAATATCATTCACCGACCAAGTTTGACGTAAATTTTACACTGACCTTCACAAGGGATTTTTTTGTTCTATAAGGATCCTGCTATATAAATTCTTAAGCGAAAAAAGGAGTTGGTCACATAGTCGAGCCACGACCTTTGTTGGCCATACCTGCTTCAACAAATTAGGAGCAGAAGCAAAAGAGTGGGAGCAATTCAGTAACAAGTGTGAGTGGGAATACTTTATAAATAAATTAAGTCCATTGTTGAACCACTTCCACATAACAATTAGAGTCAGGTCGGAAATGGGGGGGACGATGACCATGTGTTCTGAATAAAAGGATGGTGCTAGTTAACAAAAGAAGAAAATAATGAAGCCTTGCAAAAATTCAAGTCCACTCTGAAAAAACAAGTGCCTAGCTTCCTACAAGCAAACAACATACATGCATAAATTAGAAAGAGAAAAGAAGTACAAGCGACGAGAGAAACTGATGGATATTACTAGTCCATTACATGGAAAAATAAGTATAAAAAAATAGGTGAGATGGTCAAGTAGCCAAAATTCCTTCTCGAGTCGACAAAAATTTGACCAGATGATAGAGAAGGTGAGGTGCCGACACCGATAGATCGATCACACATGATTTTGTTGACTCTACATGCTTTGCACACAACAATTCCAGATGCCTTGACTCCCGTCGAGTCTCTACCAATGATAATGACAACTGGGTCGACCATTTGAAAAATAGTTAAGCACGACATGGGATTGAAACTAGGAGACAACAACATATGGAGCCAACTAGATCAACATGGTCAAATTGTACATAAGTTAATGATTCAACACCCAATACATGGTAACTGGATTACCTTCACTCCTGAATTTAGAAGACATTATTTTAATTTATTTTATTCAAAACATATGGAGGTACCCCCCTCTACTAGGAACATTATTGATTGAAGTGACCAACTTGTCAGAGAACTGACCTAGTGATGGAGAATCTTAAGAAGAAGTTCGTCTCTCATGGTACCAATAACACCCACAAGAATTTAGCAGCAAACATAAAGTAGTAAGTATGTTATCCAGTCAGTCTACTCTAGTAAGTACTAAAAATCCTAAATCTATCAATATGGATTACCATATCCTAATAATTTCTCCTATTTTTAAAGGGGATGGTGACCCCAAGAAACATTGGTTTGTATGTGAATCCCTTTGAGAGGATAAGCTCATGGATGACGAGAACCAACAAATTTCATAGTTTGTAGGAGGTCTTAGAAATAGAGCACTCACATGGTACATGAACTTTCTCAAAGAAGGTCCTAAGTCGAAACAAGAAATATATGATAATTTCGTAGATTTATTCAAAGCTAATGACACCAAGCATTTGGATAGACACGAACTGAAAGAAATCAAGCAAA
>LPNX010805024.1:312675-383921 GCA_001517045.1 Pseudotsuga menziesii
AGAGAATACGCTGACCCCCACAACACATCTTAGGCTGCAACGAGGTTTGAACTCTTGACTTTCCTAACAGCCTGTACACCTTAACAAATGCACGGTTGCCAATTGATCTACACCTCGGGGGGTTATCAAGCAAAGAATATTAAAAACTATACAATAGTGTGATTGGATATTTAAAGATCTCCTTAGTTATATGCCATCTAAGATGGACCAAGCATTAGTGATCCAATTCTTTGTTGCAAGCCTTTAGCCGAGAATCAAGATGAGATTGCTCATGCATGAATACATAGCATATGACGATATCTTAAAGAAATATTTAAGAGGTGGATCAAATATAGACTATTTGATTGGACCTTTTGACAAACGACTAGAAGAAAAGATTGAAACAGTACAAAAATCACTACATCACCTTATAATGAAGCATAATGACTTATGGTGTACCACATGTTTCAAGGAAGGCCATATGAAAGATACTTGCACCTATGACGATCAAAGAAGTTATCATAATGACTGCACTACATACCATAGAGAAATGTAGCAACTTGAAGAAAGTCTGAGAATATTCTCAGAAGAACAGAAGCTAAAAAATTTCAAGACAATGCAAACAAGCTATTTTTGTGCGATTTGAGAAATATTCGATCCTCACTCAAATACAGACTGTCCCTATGATGATGACAATGTAAAATAAAAATGGTGTGGAATTTGCTGGATGACACAACATTTAGCTGTAAACTGTATTAAGAACTTAAAGACCAAAGAAAATTACCATAAAGTTTACCAAACACAAATGACTGAGCAGAAAGGTCGAAACATTCACAATAACAACCAATGCAATAACGACGATAATCGACTAGGAGGACACAATGGTTGTGGAAGATACAACAATATGGGATACCGACCACTAGGTCATGGAAAGCTAGTTGTTTCATGTGCTACAATGAATAAAATATAAGTCTCGACTGTCCATGGAAGAACATGGTAGATCTAAAATTATGTACCAAATGTGGTGTTGGGGAGCATAGATTAGAAGAAGGCCCCATCATGCTAGAAGCACTTAATAATAAAAAGAATGTTAATCTCTTGTCTAGTGTTTCTAAAAATGTAGCACTAAATACAAATAATGTGGAAAGAATCACCAGACAAGGCACAAGAATTGGTGGGGATAAGCCCCATGTCATAAGGATACAAAGCAAACAAGATGACTACCCTAATCCATTAAAGAAAAAATAAGTATTTAACAATTCTATAAAAATATTTACACAAATTGCTTCTGAAGAAAATAATGCGGAAAACATGAATAAAACACTTAATGAGTTACTACAACTCTTAATAAGGTAAGAATTTGTTGCGTGATTAATTAATATAATGTATCTTATCAAAAATAACTTAGAGAATGAGAGAATCACCAAAAAACTATGTAAAAGGAATAAAAAAGATAAAGTTGATATTGACCCTCTCATTGACCTCGAAGTTGAAGGGTTCTGCATTTCACAAGTCATCCTTGACTTCGGGTCACAAGCCAACATAATGACAATACTGAAATGGGAAAGTGTTGGTCGACCATGACTAGTCAATTTAGGAATCTACCTTAAACTTGATGACTAGGGACTAATTGAACCTATCGGTGTATGGAAAAATGTTAAAATCACAATTATAGGAATTAATACATATATTGATTTTGAAATTATCGACCCAAGAGAAGGATATAAATCATTCCCAGACTTAGTTGGTCAACTGTGAGGATGCAAACTGAAAGCTTCCATTTCTCTTGAAAATGACAAAATTAAGCTCAAAGGAGAAGGAAAGAGAGTAATTGTACCCATTCAGTCATCCCAAGGAAAACCTTGGGCTGGACTCGATGATAATGATGTTGCCATCTTAGAACTATATCAAACAGTCCAAAATAATGAAGATTATATTGAGCCAAACAACAATGGAGAGATCCATTTGGGATCCCTCATGTCCATCAGATACAATTATGATTCGAAACTTTATGATTGGAAAATGGAAAATTATGAAGCACAAGCTCATGAATGATGGTCGATCGAGGCTATTCCCATAAAAAGGATTCAAATTTTTTTTACTATATCCATCATTCCAAAAAATAATAATAAAGTAAGATAATATCTGACACTCATTCCAACAAATACATAGTCGACAAATATTCCACCAATTCGATATAAAGAGAGGGAATCCTTGACTATACACGCCAATGAAGTGTCTAAAAATGTTGGAGAACAAGGTCTTCTTCAAAGTATGTTTGAAACTTACACTAGTTAGGAAACATGGTGGTGGGATACACATTTGTCTCGACTCCAAACATGGAATACAACTTTGACATATTTTTTCAAACATTTCGAAGGGAAGAAACTTACAACACAAGTGGAAATACCAAAATTTGTATAAGGCCAAGATCTAGTTAGACATACTAATGTATGTAAAAAGGAATAGAAATGAATAGGATATAGGGATGAAAGAGTATGGACTCATCTATTCCCAAGTACACTTGATGATCTACTAAACAAATGGTATAAAATGAAAGAGGCTAGAGGAGAAAACTTTAGTTGACAAGAATTGAAATAAAATTTTATAAGAGAATTCTCTTTCACTATGGAAGAGGAAGGAATCAAAGAAGCAGTTGAAGAAATTTAAAATTTCATACAACCGACGAGCAATGTTTCATCGGTTATAGCAGACTGACCATAGTCAGCATGTAATAATATCATAGCCAAACCAACTCATCGGTCGACTTGAATAGAACTAAAAAATGACAAAACTATCGGGAAAAGATTTTGTTGGAAAATAGATCATCCATGTATATTGAAACCTATAAATTCTATGATGAAATTCGCCTCAGAAGGAAAATTTTGAACAAGAAATACCTATTAAAAAGTAATTCCCCCTTTCTTTTAGCAGAATTCAAAGAAGAAGATTGATCAATCAATGAAACAAGAGCACCAGAATAGATGAATGCACAAATAAAAACAAAATAAGTCAACATTTCGAATGATAATCGACCAAAGATGGAATAAATATGAGACTATTGGTCTGACCAACAAACAACATAAATCACACATTTTTTAAAATACTACCGAGATTTCTTTGCATAAGATAATAATTTTTAAAGGGTCTAGTACAATAAATGAGTGAACTGAAAATCAACATAAAACTATATGCTAGTCCTGTCAAGAAACGACCATATAAGTTGGCACGCAAGTATAAAGACATAGTAAAGAAAGAAATATAAAATATGCTAGTTGTTGGAATCAATTATCTAGTGGACCAGTTGGAATGTGAGATCCTTATGGACATGCAAATGAAGAATCATGACCCAACACAATTATGTATTTGTGTCGACTTCAGGGAGTTAAACAAAGTAACATTAACTGACCCCTACGCTCTTTGCTAACAAAATAATCAATGAAGTCGTGGTTCAGGAATACTATTCCTTCACCGATGTATTTTCTCGATATAACCAAGTCCCTATTGCTAAATAAGATTAACATAAAACAACATTTGTGTGCAAATTTGGATCATTTTCTTATAAATTTATATCATTTGGCCTAAAGAACGCACATACAGTATTCTCAAGTATAGCTATAAAATCCTTTCAAGAATATTTATACAAGACTATGGATGTCTACTTCAACGACTAGATAATATACTCACTACTAAGGGACCATGTTTAATGGATCTGACTTATGCTAGATTTCTACAGACAAATACAACTATCCCTGAATATTAAAAAGTGCATATTTGCAACACCAACTGGAATCCTTTTAGGACATGTTATTTGTAAGGAAGGAATTGAAGTCAACTATGCAAAAATTAAAGTTATTCTTGACCTAAAGCCACTAGTAAACCCAAAACAGGTTAAAATACTTCTTGGTCATACCAACTACTATCAAAATTTTATTAGACACTATTCTGGTATGACGTACCCCTTAGAAGAATTACTCAATAAGAATCAAGACTTTACGTGGTCACAAGAATGTGCAACATCATTTGAATTACTCAAGAGAAATTTAGTTGAAACCCCAATACTATGATTCCCAAATTGTTCGATAAAATTTCATGTCCATATCGACGCATCTGGTATTGCATTTGATGAATACTTACTCAACCTGAAGACGAAGGAATGCACTATCCTAATGCATATGCTAGCAAAAATCCGAATAAAGCAAAGCAAAATTACTCAACAACATAATAAGAAGCTCTAGGCATGATTTTTGAATTATACAAGTATCGACATTATTCGTTGGCTAACCCTTTCATATTCTAAACTAATCATCAAGCACTCAAGTATTTAGTAAGTAAACCTCTTCACCTTGGTCGCATATACAGATGTCTACTTTTATTTCAAGAATTTGAATTTGAAATAATTGTTAGACCCAGAAAGACTAATGTCAGACTCTGTCATTTATCAAGAATAGACATAGGGGAAGATCTTGTCGGGATCGACAACGAACTACCCAACACACATTTATTTAGATTTGAATCTATACCAATGGAACTAGAAGATATAACATAATACCATGAAGAGGGTCAATCCCTAGAAGGAATTACACAAAAGAAAAATAAAATATTTGCAATGAAAGTCACACTATATACTTTAATAAATGGAGTCCTATACAAATTAGGACCCGATGAAGTAATCTAACGATGTGTCCTAGAACACGAACAACAAGCTATCATTGACAAAGCACATGGTGGACTTGTTGATGTGCACTTCCAAGACAACAACCAACATTTACTCCTAGGACCTAATATTAAAAATGTTAAGGAAAACACAATCAATAACAAGATTACCTTAATTTCGGGCCACACAACTCTTAGCTTGAACATCCAGACAACTCTGCATGAATGGGAGGAATTCCAATGACGAATTTCTTCCATTGCACAAGATATAGTTGAACCCTATAAAGAAGCTAACTAGCTGACTAATGCATCTAGACTAAAACAACCATAAGAAAAGTTGAATGAGTATTTGTATTAGTAGCCTTCACTTTTTTCACATCTCCCTATTCTCTTCAAGATGAAGAAGCATTTTGTTGGTGGGGGAGATGTTGGAGGAGCCTAGTAGATTGGACGACTAGGTCCTCCTACCGACCATAGTTGGATTGGTATAGTTGGTTATTTAGTTGTCCAAACTGTCATTTATAACTAAATAACTACTCGTAAAGCATATATATAGGCCGGTGAGCCATGGATCTGTCACAAATTGATTGTACAATATTTTGCATCTGGTAATACAAAGACTTGTTGTTTCCATCCGACTTACTCTCTTATCTTATATCTTGTATGTGATTACGTGATCTCATATATATATAATGTATTATTGGTAACTTATGCGATTCCTCATACTACAATAAGAATTATAGAAAATCATACCACTCACTAGTCTTCCAATGCACCGTTTTAGGATTCATTATGAACTAAATTAAGGTATTCCTTACATATGATAAGTTAGGATGATTATTAAACATAAGTAAAAAACAATTCCAATCAACTGTTGATACAAGGTAGCATCCACATGTTTACTTGAGTTGTCCACTCACAATTTCATGCAATATTTTTCCATCTTTCAATTCTAAACTTATTCCAAATTTCCACAAAGTACTTGATTAGAGTTGAAATAAGGAAATGTTTATCTTTCCCTACCTCCAAACTAAAACAATAATGAATAGAAACAAAGTTCATCTCAAATTCATGAGGTAACTCATTTTTTAGCTAATTAATCAGTTCAACATAATTACTAGGAATATGATATCATCCACATACTAAACAAGAAGTGACCTAGGAGTTTCCCCTCACTGAGTGCAGATTGGGACTTCTTAGGGTTGAGTGATATCCCAAACCTCTTGCATTTTAGAAATACCCTCCTTAAGTGCTACAAATGTTCATGATGGCTGTGATATTAAACAATTAGGCATCCAGGTATATAAGCACAAATTTATCTTTCAATCCTACAAAAGCTAGGTCCATGGCTCTATGAAAAGTGGCCCCAGCATTCATCAATCCAAATGGGATTTTGGCATACATGAAAGTGCCCCAGGGAGTGGTAAAAGCAGTATTCTCTTGGTCATCAGGGTGCACAACAACTTGGTTGTATCCAAAAAAACCATCCATAAATGACATGACACTAGCCCCTGAGACTCTTTGCAACA
Organism: Pseudotsuga menziesii; assembly: GCA_001517045.1. Lineage (NCBI taxonomy): Eukaryota > Viridiplantae > Streptophyta > Pinopsida > Pinales > Pinaceae > Pseudotsuga > Pseudotsuga menziesii. The sequence goes on from LPNX010805024.1 coordinate 318,840, forward strand.
GGTGTTCCATCTTGGGTAGTAGATAGTTGTCTTTTTCAGAGCATTTGTTTAGATTTCTAAAATCCACACATAACCTAATCTCCCCGTTCTAGGTATCCCTTACATCTGGGTATTAACAATGAAGCTATCAAGCATCGAACTATGTTCTTACAGAAAACAATAAATCATCAAATACATTTTCAATGCCCCCAGTCTTAACGCAGGCAACAATAAACTTTCAAATACATTTTTCATGCTCTAGAACTTAATGTGGGAAACAATAAACTATCAAATACATTTTTCATGCTCTAGAACTTAACGTAGGCAACAATAAACTATCAAATATATTTTTCATGCTCCATAACTTAACGCAGGCATCAATAAACTATCAAATACATTTTATGCACATATACAGATACACCCTGAGCTTAATAGTCTGCAAGAATTTAAACATATAAAAGGAACCTGGTTGTAAGACGAGCCGAATGAAGGAGCAACAACCACGTTCCACCCAACCGTAGATTAGGGATAGTTTTTCTATGTCCTCAATCACCCCCGAGCTAAACTATGCATGCCAAGAACAGTGACAGTCAACCTCAGGTTCAGTTTCCCAGTGAGAAATCACTTGCCTAACAAAGAGTGCTCCCACGACAAGTATTTTCTTTAGCTTTCCTAACATAGAGTGCTCACACATCAAGTATTTCTTTTAGCTTTCCTAACAAATAGTGCTCACACAACAAGAGTTCATCCTTTCCTAGCATACTCAACAGCATATTGCCTCCTCCCATATGCTTCCTTTTTATAGTTTTGGTATTTTCCTAGGTCTTTTGCGATTAACGACTAATTCCTCATGGAATTTACGCCGCCCACTACACCCCTAATTCCTCTGGGCATGTCCAGCGCCATACTTTCATTCTCATGCCTAGTGTAACCTTCCTGAGGTTGACCTTTTCCATCCCCCACTCTTGCATGCATAGTTTTCTCATTCAACATGGTTGTCCCCATCATTCATGATTTTATTAAAAGCATAATGGTTCAGTTACGTTTGTCCTCCAAGGACCTATTGGCGATTTCTAAAACCGACCAATCTCATTCAAACATAAAACAATAATTCAAAATATTACAATTAATGTTTGTCTGTTGGGGGATGTTACATTGACCATGTGTGGAAGGGTGTCAAAATTGATGAAGAAATTAATAACTAGCTATCAACTTCCAGCAACCTCAACACCCAACATTAATTGACCACAACTCATTCGACTCAACATCAAATCCAATTACTATTTTCTTAATCATTTTGGTTGATGCTTTCTGAATTATTGGCCTTTAAACAAATATATTATGGTAGATGTGGCTGTATTTAAATATTCTTGTGTCTAAGAAATGTCTGGTTGTTTTCTTATAAGTATTGAATAAATATTCTTGGGTCCAAGAAAGGTCTGGTTGATTTCTTATAAGTATTGATTTACATATGAGTCTAATTGTAGTCATGGTCAATATTTTTGATCGAGTTTATGGTCAATATTTAAAGTGGGTCCATTGAATTTGAGCAACAATATATCATTGAGTTTCTCGTCAATTACCAAAAATGTATTGAGAGTATTTGTCTCGACTGAGTTTACGAGTTTAAATGGAGTGAATTGAGCAACAAACATTTATAAGTAACTTTTCTTTAAATTTGTGAAGTCAAGAGAAGATTAAGCATGAGTCTTCTTAAATGCAGGAAATCCCTTTTATCATTGTAAATGAAGTCAATTTCTAGGAGATTCTGTCAAACAAGCTGAGTCAAGCCCAAAGAAGTTAATCATGACCAACACATGCACATGGGATGGTATCCTAACGAAACTTACAGTACTTAAATCCTCACGACATAAGAAGATGGAGAAGGAAACATTCAATTAGAATAAATCTGACACTGCATAGAAAAGAGCTTAAAGGCATGATGATGATAGAAGAACACTTAAATATACTGAGCCCCCTGGTGTATAAATGCGGAAGGAATTCTGGGATTGTGACTTCAAATTTGAAGGAAGAAACATGGTACAAAATGAAGAGCCAAAAGACCTCAGTTCTGAGACGACGGAGATAAAAGCAAGACAAATGATTAAATGGTGGGGCTTCAATAAACTTCTACTAGATTGAAGATGAATGTTGAAGAATCACAAGTCATGACTACTTTTACATACTTGTTCTCTTCGAGATGAAGAAGAGATTTGGGGTGGGGAAGATCTTAGCAGTGCCTCTTAGACCCCACATATACATCGCCACACATTAATATAAATTTCTTATTATACCTAATTGGATCTTAACAAGAAATTAGTTGGAGCAGGTGTAACCGCTCCAACCTCTACATCTATTTTATAAATACCACTATAAAGAATAAATAAAATCGACTAACGTTCCATACAATTTTGTGTCTTCTTGGTGGTTATCAACTATGTGTTTTTATATCTTTGCTTGAATGGTGTGTTGTACCTGCCCATTCAACAAGGACCTATTTAATGCCCTAAAAGGTCTTCTTTAACCTTCACTTGAGATAATCCTTACTAACAACCTCAAAACCTTTTAGTTGTCACATGTAGGCTTCTTCTCCTAGAACACTATAGAAAAAAGTAGCCTTGATATCCACTTGGTGAAGATTCTAACCATAAGAAGTGCAACTAGTGAGAGAATACATCTAATAGGAGTATATCTAGCAACTAGAGAAAATGGAACCATCAAAATTATGTTTCAATTTGAATATCGTGTATTACCAATCAAATTCTTCCTCTTAGAAAAAGGGTTCAAATTACGTGCATCGGTATTTATGGTGTTGTCATTTTCTTTTGCATAGCACCAACTCATTACCTAGAATATGATGCTTAATTCCTACTAAAGTAAACCAAGGTACTCATCAAAGAAACAAAATTAGTTTCATGCCTCTCACTTGGAATTCTAAGTAAAGTAGACATTCTAGAAGTCTTCATGACTATCATTTTTTATTATTATCAAAATTCAATTCTAAACCTTTGACCAATGCTTCATCCATATAGATGTTCCCTCATTGTCTCTTGATGACCTTAGTGTTCACCATCGCTTTCCTCATTAGATCCTTTGGGTGTCTTGACACCACTCACAACATCACTCATGTTAGGCTTCACCATTACATCAACATTGCTAGATTTTGTATTGAAACAAAACTCATAGAAAATAACATTTGATTTGAATAGTATTGCATCTATATTTAGAGCTAAAGATTTTGTATGCTCTAAAAATCTTTATTATACCCAACAAATACATCACCCTCACTTGTAGCTTAAATTTTCTTTATCTCATCTAAAAGATTGTAAGTATAATTCTAGAAATTGAATGCCCTAAAGATCAAGTGGGAATTTAACTCTAGCAAAGGATTAATGAGTTATAATTTATTTTAAAGAATTAAAGATCAAGGGGGAATTTCACTCTAGTAAAGGATTAATGAGTTATAATGTATTTTAAAGAATTATTGGAATCCTTGTCAAAAATATAGACAACAATATTGCATGCTTCAATGTATAGGAAGCTAGCCATACCAAACTACTCCAAAGTGAATCTAGAGAATTCCATAATTCTTATATTCTTCATTTATGCAAGTCACGATATCAAGGAGTATAAGGAACACAATAATCCTCGTTAATTTGAAATCTCTTGAGAAATTAAACAAGTTGGTTAGACTTGTATTCACCTTTATTATCACTTCTTAGGACTTTGATATTATGCCATATTTTTTTCTACACTAAAACTCATTGAATTGATCAAAATCTTCATTATTGTGATTCAAAATATAGATCTAATAATTTTTATAAGCAACATCTATAAATTTGACAAACTATAAGAATCCAATGATAAAAGTAATACTACTACTCATTTGTCCAACAATCCAAATGAATAAGAACAAGATTTTTTTAACAAAATTCTTATTGCTTGACAAGAAAAGGGTCTTTGTAATGCTTTCACATGGCACATGTATCACACATTCATCCTTTTTACACACCAAATTTAGTAATACCCTTTACCATATGTTGAATATTCAATTTTACAAGATTCAAGTGACTGATATTCTATGACAATTCTCCATAGGCACTCTATGATTATGAATGACTAATATTCTATGACAATTCACCATAGGAACTCTATGATTATGAACTAGTAGTGCTTTATGATCAATAATATGTAAGGATTTATAATCCTCCCTTATCCATATATAGTCTATTCGATCATTTTCCTAACTTAGGATTCGTTTGCTAGATTTTGGTGCCACAGGTGCCATTAGTGCCACCAATGTTCCCCATTGGTGCCATCAATGTGCCATTTGGTTCCACCAGTTCCAATCCCTACACTTTAGGAGCCACTCCGAGAGCCACCACCAACCTCCATCTGTTGGTTGTAGTTGGTAGGTAGTTATGCTAAGTTATGCTCCAGTTACATTCAATTAGATGTCCTTCAGTTCAGTTAGTGCCAGTATTGCATGGATACATGGGGGTAGACTCCATTTATCACCTACCTCATTAGTTTAACTAGTTTAACTAATTGATAGACTAAATTAGACATGTGGAGTTAGACTAGTGAGCTTCGATAATGATTTAGACACTTCTAGTTAGCCATTCAGTCAGGATTGAGTTGGTAGATTTGAATCTTATCCACATGATTTGAATTCTCCTTATTGTAACATTGTTGCATACTGTTGGGATTAAATGAATATTAATGTTGTAATTTACTGATCATCTCTTATCAGTTTTATCTGAAAATTGACTTGTTCAGTGTACATTGTTCATTCCATTCTACTATACAATTATACCTTTCAATTGCACTAATTTCTTGTAGATCAATGGTTCAATAATTTAAACATGGTATCAGAGCCTTGTTCATGCTAGAAGCAAATCTTTCTGATCTCCATTGTACACTAGAAGCAGCTGGGTTTCCACATAAATACTGCAATATTTGCCTTGCTAACTTTGGATTCGTCCACAGAAGTCTCTGCAGGTGTGATAGACCCTAAGAAAGTCTACATGTCGAGATGGAAGGCTTGATTCTGACATGATTGTGAATTGTTTTTGGTTTTTGCAGTGATACATGCAAGTACATACGTAGCTTGTTGAAGAATTGACTTTTCATAATAAAATTTGATGGATTCCTCAGCTCTTGTACCCCGAATCCTTACACCCTTCAACTATGTTTATTGGAGGGAAGATATGTAGGTCTCTTTGCGCAAGCTTGGCCTGTTTAGGACGAAAATGGGCAGCGATACAGAGCCCCATTACCCTACTGAAAAAAATAAGTTCTGGAATCGGTTGGATGAAGCATTTGGATTCCTATGCACTCACATATCCCGAGATCTTCTCTTTCACCTTGAGGGATTGAATACTTTGAAAGAAGATTGTGAGAATATAGAATCATTATTTGGCAAATAAGATGAGCTTTGAGGGAACATATTTGAGAATGAGCTAATTGCATTGCAGCGCAACATTTTTTCACAAAATTCAAGTCACTACCACTGCAGTGTAAGCAATGCGGAATAGAGAGGAAAGATGAGCAATTGGTTCTATCAATACTGATAAATATTGGATCAGAGTACTCTATCTTCGTCTCTACCTTCCATTCTGAAAGAGATTCCATCCCAAATTGGAAGATGCCTTCTCTAGTTGGGTTCGCTGAGTCTTTAATACATGAGAAGGATAAGTTGGTTCAAATGGGAGTGCTCCAAACTTCCAAGATCAAAGTCTTCTAATGTTGGACTCAACCAATGAACAAGATAAAAGGAAGCACAAGGGGAAGGATCCAAAAGACTCTGATTTGAAGACAAAAGACAATCATAAGTCTTTCGAAGGAGCCTCAGGCTCCAAGAAAAAGAATTTTTTTGAAAAGAATAGATGTTCATGCTGTATGAGATAATTTCATCCAGAAATCCAGTGCATGAAGAAGACCCTCTACTAGTTGAAAACACTCCTTGATCAGAACAATAATGCCCTTCCACAAGGTGCAGAGATGTCTGATGCTGGAGAGCATAGTGAAGAATTTGATAGGTGCCATGCCTTGAAGGCAGGCCTCACTGCGTCGAAGGATTACTTGATATATTTTGGAGCATCCAACCACATGGTTTCCTCCAGGGAATCCTTCACCACTCTCACTCTATCACGAGGACCTAGCACTCATATGGGAGATGAATTCCAAATCCCAGCTACTGGGAGAGGTTCTATTAAAATCCATCATGATGAGTTAAATAATGTACTCTATGTGCCCTCTCCAACAACAAATCAAGTTGTTCAATATGAAGAAGAAGCATAATCTTCAACACAATGAATTCGAACTGAAGAAAGTCTCCTTGGAGTGGCTCCTTCTCCCGCTGCTCTGGAAGTTTATGAGATCTTTGATATCTCATCTTCTCATATAGATGATCCAGAGGAAGACATTCAAATATATTTTATTAAGGAAAAACTTTGCTTCCATTCTATGGAAACATTCTCCAGTGATTGCTTTATTTTAAATTCTATGCAAAGTTTGCCAGTGATTGTTTCAAAAAATGAAGAGAAAATTGATTTCTCTATCTCTAATGTTGTTGCCAGTGTGCATAAAAGTAATGCTTTGGATTTTTTGGAAGAAATATCATATTTTAGTAGTGATCCATTCATTCTCCTTGATCTAGAGCTTCCAACAAATTCTTACATGATTGCATGCACCAATACTCAGAATTTTATTGAAGAGGGAGAAAATTGTGCATCTACAATTTCGGTGGGGCACTTGGAACCTTTGTTCCAAACTCTTGGATCTGATATGACCTTATTTGGATATGATATGACCTTATTTGGTTCGATTTTTAAGTTTAAAGAGCCTCCAATCATGCTTGTAGCTATTCTCATCAATTTTGGTGTGAAAAATCAAGTACCACAAGTCTCTTTCAAAATTGCTGCTGGGGATTTGATGTCGGTTTTCTCTCATAAGTTTGCTGATAATATATTTTGTGGATCATTGGTTATTTTTGAATCTATATCATATTATGGAGCTCAATTATTCCCTCTCCATAGTCTCGGGGATTCTCTACCTTTATATTTGATCGCATGCTCATCTCCTCACAGAACTAGTAAAGATGGATACATTCTGTATTCGCTTGAACACTTGGATTTGATTTTACATCACATGGTTTGATGTTCAAGGCTGCAATATATCAGTTTCTTGGGTTTTCCTCACATGGTTCGAATTATCAAGCACTTTTTCTCTCTCATCAGTTGATCTAAGTTGCTCTACATGGATTCAATTTTCATCTTGCAGTTGTCTATGTTCCTGATTCAATTGAGCATTTTATTCCTCTTCCAAAGAGGAAAATTACTCCATACATAATCATTAGTTTGGAGAGGTTCACATGCACAACTTTAGGATGTTGTTGCACAGAAGAACCATGTCATTGCATAGTTTTGCAAATTGCAACAGAGTTTTTGCAAGTTATTTCCCAAAGAGGAATATTTTTCTCCTAAGAAAAGCTTGTATTTCCTGTCCCTGCTTATTTTGAGGGGGGGCCGGTTTCCCATGAGGTTTTCCCCTATTTCCTCGATTTATAAAGCAAAATTTTAATTCTCTTAGATTGTAATGGGTGACTTTTGGCCTTGTTTATGGGTCCCATAGTTGTCCAATTTAGGATTAAGGGGGGGTTCTAGGATTTATAATCCTCCCTTGTCTATATTTAGTATATTAGATCATTTTCCTAACTTAGGAGTCATTTGCTAGAGTTTGGTGCCACTGGTGCCATTGGTGCCACCAGTATGACCCATTGGTACCACCAGTGTGCCATTTGGTGCCATCAATGCCAATCCCTACACTTTATGAGCCACTCCGAGTGTCACCACCAACCTCCATCAGTTGGTTGTAGTTGGTAGGTAGTTATGATAAGTTATGATCCAGTTACATTCAGTTAGATTTCCTTCAATTCAATTAGTGCCAATCTTGCATGGCTGCATGGGGGTAGGCACCATTTCCCACTTACCTCATCAGTTTAATTGGTTTAACTGATTCATTGACTGAATTATGCATGTGGAGTTAGACTAGTGAGTTCCGATAGTGATTTAGACACTTCTAGTTAGCCAGTCAACTAGGATTGAGTTGGTAGATTCGAATCTTATCCACATGATTTTAATTCTCCTTATTGTAACACTGTTGTATACTGCTGGGATTAAATGAAGATTAATGTTGTAATTTACTGATCATCTCTTATCAGTTTTATCTGAAAATTGTCTTCTTCAGTGTACATTGTTCATTCCATTCCACTGTACAATAATACCTTTCAATTGCACTCATTTCCTATGGATCAATGGTTCAATAATTCAAACATAATAGATGTTATCAACCTGTATATGCCACTATTTATTATGCCTTTGTAAATAGGTTTTAGCTTCCAACCTAAAAATATTTAATTATGTAATTTACTTCTTTCAATTCAATTTTCATTTCTTGATCAAGTACAACACACACAAACTAATTATTTGGTTAGTCCAAGGGTAAGTATTAAAAGTTTCACATAGGGTTCCATAAAAATCAATTACAATTTTATTTTATTAATCAAAGTTATACCTCCATTTGGAATATGAATGGCTCCAAGTTTTTCTTTTTCCACTTTATAAATTCAATCAATTTTTAAAAACATGGATTCTTTAAGACTTTTCTCTAATCTCATTGAATTTTATTATTATTAAGGAATATGTGCTTGTTTTCACACTATATATATATATATATCATCCCTCTTAGATGTGTTATTATAAAGAGGGGATGACAATGACATACTATCTACTTATTTAAATCCATCACCTTGGTAAAAGTGCCATTCACCATGTTTGTTAACCTTGTATTTTCCTTTTGTCTTCTTTTTTAGGATAATATTTAAAGATATATCTTCATTTCAAATATGAATGACTGATGTGTTATTATAAAGAGGGGATGACAATGACATACTATCTACTTATTTAAATCCATCACCTTGGTAAAAGTGCCATTCACCATGTTTGTTAACCTTGTATTTTCCTTTTGTCTTCTTTTTTAGGATAATATTTAAAGATATATCTTCATTTCAAATATGAATGACTCCAATTTTTTAAATTTTTATCATGGAATGTATTCTTGTTTTCACTTGATACAATACCAAGCATCCCTCTTATATGAGTTATTACAAAGAGAGGACGACATTGATAAATCATCTACTTGTTTATATAACCCCATCAAATCCATCGCCTTGGATAGTATTACCCAGGTAGAAGTGACCTTCACCATGTTTGTTAACGTTGTCCTAATTATACCTAAGATAATATTCCATTTCTATGTCTATACTTATCAAATATTCCTTTAGACAAATATCTCCACCACTCCTTAAAAAATGATTCTAATTACCGTTGTTATTGTTCAATGAATTCTAGTTGTCTCTCCTATTGTTCAATGAATTCTAATTCTCTCTCCTAGGGTTTTGACAACATTGGAACACCATCGACCTTCCTTTGGTTCCACATCTCTTTATATAAAACTATCTCATACAACTGTTCAAATATAGGCACTTTCCTCTTCCAACAATACTAGTGAAAAACACATTATAGTTTCTTAAAAAAGAAAAAATTAAAGGAACTAGTTTTACATACTTACTAAATCCCAGCATTTAAGTACCGGATACATTATTTGGTTAATGAGATCAATATATGAAAAAACACTTTATGCTTCTACCATCCAACATGCATTTAACCTTCTTACACTTTATGCTTCTACCATCCAACATGCATTTAACTTTCTTACTAGAAACATCTACCTTGACATGCTTGAGGACTCCTTTAAAGACTTTAGTATGTCACTTAACTCCTTTTTTATCTTGCATTTATGTGCATGGATAATCATGGATAATCATTGAAGATATGAAGTTTATGGATATGTCCATTCAGTAGTTAACAACTAATTCCATATAGTTGTTAATTTTAGTGAGATATAAATCTTCGTTGCTCACTATGAGATATAATTTGTTTGGGATTTTAAATTATAGGATATTAAAGTAAGATAGTTTTTTTCATTGTGTGCATGGTTCACAAAATCATATAATATAATCTTTTTATTGTAAATATAGAGAAAGAGAGACAAAATTTACTCATAGTTAACTAATAATTCCATTAATCATATAATATAATGTGCATGGATAATCATTGAAGATATGAAGTTTATGGATATGTCCATTCAGTAGTTAACAACTAATTCCATATAGTTGTTAATTTTAGTGAGATATAACTTTTTGTTGCTCACCATTAAATCTAATTTATTTGGGATTTTAAATTAAATATATATATATATATATATATATATATATATATATACACACATGACTCTACCAAAAGATTTGAACCTAGACATGTAGATCAGCCACAAACAACACCTCAATTAAATCATATAATAGAAAACTAGTTATATATGTAGATCAACCACAAACAACAGCTTGATTAAATGATACAATAGAAAACTAGTTATAGGTTTATGATCTCATTTCCTTTCTCAATGACACAAACATATTAAGATTTTGTTTTTATTTTCTTACATAAAGGATTTTCTTTGATACCATATTGAAAATTGTGAATGCAAATATAGGATTTCTATACATAGTATTCTCTTCCACTGACTCTTAACTTGATATATTTAATTAAATCAATTATATACTTTGAAAATGCTTGAATAGAAGACCAATAATGAAATTATTTTTATTAAGCTCAATAGTTGCATTTTACTTACTTGTTTTGTTTTGAATAAACACATCATCTTATCGAGACTTAATAATAACCACCTACATATATAAATGCAACCACACACCTTAAGAAAAATTTACCAATTAAGAATTTATAATATTCATTCATAAACACATAGTTTATGATTGAGTCTAATTTAAGTAGAATATATCATTAACTAGGACTTAAAAACCAAATTCATAAATAGAAAATAAATCTTTACATATATAATTAGAAATCCAATTTATAATATATATATAGAGATAGGCATTTATGTTGTAAAAACCATTTTAAGATATATAGATTTTATATGTATCTTAAGTGTCCTTTTTTTATTAAAGCATGTGAAAATGGTATATGGAGTAATGCCAATGAAAGTTATTTTTGGTATATGTAGTATTAGAATCCAACATGCTATATGCAAAGTTGTGTTTTTTATTATTTTTGTTAATACATTATTTTTATGTATTTTATTCAGTGTCAGAGTAAGCAATGAACTTGGTGCTAGAAATCCAAAAGCGGCAGGATTTTCAGTGATAATGGTGACCACAGTGTCTTTTCTAATATCAACAATTTTTGGTATTGCTATTATTTTGCTACGGAATGTCATGAGTTATGCATTTACAGAGGGGGAGGAAGTATCACATGCAGTTGCAGAACTTTCCCCTTTTCTTGCTGTCTCAGTTATTCTCAACGGTGTACAACCAGTACTTTCAGGTTATTATTTATAATCACTTTTAATTAATATTAAATATATGTTCATATTTATATCTTTAATATAATAAATATAATTTTTTTAATATTATGAAATTAATTATTAATTTATAAAAACATTTAAATTAGTTAGATCTCTATCTCTATAAAGACCCTAAGTTATTCTTTCTAGAAAATATATAAAGATAATGTTCACTCATAGGTTGATAAATTGAAGAAATTGTTATGATATATGTTTTTTCTTATGTATTACTCTACAGGTGTTGCTGTTGGCTGTGGATGGCAAGCTCTTGTAGCATATATTAATGTAGGTTGTTACTATGTTGTTGGGATACCCTTAGGTTGCATATTGGGTTTCAAATTCGGATTTGGAGTCAAGGTGAGTTGAATAATAAGTATAACACATTTTGAGATAATTATAATTTTTTAAATTTAAAAGGTTTTTACACAAATTATGTGCTTTTGATTTATGTTTTGAATTCATTTATTTTAATTGCAGGGAATATGGTTTGGGATGTTAGGAGGAACATGCTTACAAACTCTAATTTTATTAGTGATTACATATAGAACAAATTGGGACAAAGAGGTAAGGATTAAAGTTTTTATACACACAATTTTTTTTTATTTTATTCTTATATTGTAATTTTAATTTTAATAATTAATATAGATTTTTCAAGATGAGATTTTCATTTTTTTTTAAATTTAATTATATCAAACATTATATATAAATATTTGATTATTAAATTAAAAATAAATATTTGTAATTAATTATAAGCTTGGTTTACTTAATTTAAACATTTAAAAAAAATTAACTTTGGTTAAAGAAATCATAAAAAACTATTATAGTGATACTTTGTTGGCAACTTATACAGAATACTTTCTCCATTTGATTAGGATACGATTACTTCATAATGTACATGGATTAACATGGTCATAAAATATTATCAATTAATTTATTTTAATAGTAATTAATAGAATATTAATTCTATTAATTATCAATGGTCATTTTAATTTTTTTATCAATTTTACATATTTATTTTCTAGGACGCATGAATTTATAGTTTTTTTTCCAAAAAAAACTCACATTCTATTAATTAAAATAGTAAGAGACTTAAAACTCATTACATTCTTTTATACTTCTTAGATAGAACAATATACAACTATATAGGGTAGGCTTCATTACAAAAAATATGGCTGACAACAAAAATGACCGTGAAAGGATAAGGAAACAATTCTTCATTAAATACATAAGTCCCTTCACAATGAAGGGATAATCCATCATCCATAGCCCTTTCTGGAAGGGAATCATACAAAAAGTTCTTCATAAATAGATAATAACAATTTTTTCAACAAAAACCCCACATATATGGAGCCCCACCATTGGTAAAGACCAACACTAAACCTGAAAAGGTCTTGGATCATGCTCACCAGATTTTCATTTACTTGATCCCACGGATGCCACATCCATTCAAGTACCCTTAAGCCCATTTTGGAAAGTTGATCCACAAGGACATTCTTTTCTCTATATATATGGAAAAAACTAATATTCTGAAACCTATCCACCGTTATGAGCAACTCCTTATATATAGCCAACAGATGGAGACTTTTAGGGCGACTTCTTTGCTTCATCCAACACACTACCAACTAAGAATCTCCATACACTTGAAGGTATTGTATACCATTCTAGAGAGTAGTCATTAAGGTCAACTTTAAAGTCATCCATTCTGTTGTGTTGTTTATGACCGGTCCCAAAACACCATCAATTTTTTTTCAACAGAAACTGAAAAGAGCTTTTATATTAAAAAGGTTGCGCACAACCATCCATAAAAAAAGAGGTACACATTCTAGATGATAAAAATTCCCGAGGAAGAATCTGTTAAGTTTTTATGGTTATACTAGATCTCTAAACATTTAGCATCATAACATCATAACCATATGCAATAGGATCAATGAAAGAAAGACATGAAGCCTAGCATGATAAGATAACACAAAGATTTTTCCTCAGGGAAACCACAATGGAGGAAACCCCACAACTTCTTTAGTATAGATTCAGTGACTAATTACAATGCTAAACTAAGATAAGATGATTCCCAAACAATAATATGTCTTCCAATTCTTCTACAACCCAAAACCATATTCTTCTAAGTTGGAGCGAACTTGATTCTACAAGTAGGAGTGAACTTGCTTGATGTGCAAATGAGGAATGCACCCTCCTTATTTATATTGATTTTATGGCTAGCTTTTAACTGACTGGGCCGACCTGTCAAATTGATAGGTCTAACTTACCTAGGGAGACTCAAAATAATAATTATATAAAACTCTTTTGGGTACTAATGACTCGACTTACAATGGAGGATTTACCTCATGACTTGTACATGACCATTTACATCAATGACATCTATTGAAGGATGAATAATAATAATATAAAATACAAGTATAATATAACAAGAAGGCTATTCTACTGACAACAACAACAAGAGGTGTGACTCTACACAACATCATCGGAAGGAGGGAGGATGTGGCATCGTCAACCAAATGATTTGGAACATCATCACTGTGCATCATTATTAGACATCATCACTATTACTGCAACTTGGTATTGGGGAAATTAACTTGTGACATCTCTTGAATATATACATCATTAGAAGTTCATCATCATCAACGATATATGCATCATCATCAGCAGAAACATACAACTGCTGGGACATCATCATCATCATTGACTAGAATATCATTAGCATATAACAACTGGATCATCATCATAATCTGCATCAACATAGAGCTCCTGGAACCTCATCAAACATCAACAATATGAAACTATTGAAACATCATCATCAACATCTTCAGTATAGAGCTGAAGTATCATCATCAACATCTTTAGTACATAGTTGAAGTATCATCATTAACATATTCATTACAGAGCTAAAGTATCATCATTAACATATTCAGTACAGAGCTGAAGTATTACCATCAACATATTCAGTGCAGAGCTGAAGTATCATCATTGACATGTTCAGTAGAGAGATGAAGTATCAAGGTCAACATATTTAGTATAAAAACCGATACATCAACAACAACAATAACACGAGGTTGTCTCATCAGCATAAAGATGGAATAACATCAACAACTACATGTGACAGGCATAACAACATCATCATCAACAACTCAAGGATGGAGAAACATCATCTATGGCAACATAATGAGGCAGGTGAATCAACCACCAACATGATCCTTCCTTTAGAAATTATAGGATCATGGACAACACAGGTGATCCTTCCTTTCGGAATTACAAGATCATGGAAAATACTTCTTTTCTGAATTGTGGGATTAATTCCAACACATATGTGGTGCTTAGACGATCCTTCTTTTCAGAATTATGAGATCAAGTCTTTACGAAGCCACCAATATTGATCATAGCTAACACATGCGTGGATAGGTACTCGAACAATCTTTCCTCTTGGATTTACGGGATCAATTCCAACATGGATGATCCTTCCTTTCATAATTACAAAATCAAGTCCACCAACCAACATCTTAGACGATCCTTCCTTTCAAAATTACAAGATCAAGTATAAATATCAAAATTTAAAACAATCCTTCTTTTCAAAATTACAAGATCAAGTCTAAGGATAATCAGTCCCAACTGAGCTACTTGTTATGATCAGCATACCGTAATATCATTAGCACTACTCCACCTTTAGAGGGAATTCCTTTCAAACAACACCAATCTTATCTCAGAAGTACTCAAACTTCACACGAGACAGAGGCTTAGTCAACACATCAGCAACCTGCTCATCTGTGCTCGCATATTGGAGCTCTACAACTCCCTTTCGCACCATGTCACGAATGTAGAAATATCAGATTTCTATGTGCTTCGTCTTATCGTGTAACATGGGGTTCTCTATAATATTCATGTAGCTTTGGTTATCACATAGAATCATGGTGGCATCCATATCCAGATCGAATAGACCTGATAAACTCTTCCAAATCCATATGGATTCACAACTGGCGGAACAAGCTGCAATATATTTCGCTTCTGCAATGCTGAAATAAATGATGGACTGCTTACTACTTAGCCATGAGATCATGGTTGAACTCATACTAAAACATCCACCTAAAGTTATATTTATATATAAGACACTTCTTTCTCAATCTAAATCTGCATAACCATACAATCTGAAGTCATGATCTCTAGTATAATAGAGACCATAGTCTATCATACCTTTCAGGTACCTCATCACATACTTTGTAGATATAGGGTGAACATGTTTGAGATAAACTAGATACTGACTTAATATTTTCAGAGCAAAGAATATATCTATCCGGGTATTCATCAAATACATCAATGAATCAATAATCTGTCTGTATAGTGTCACATCCACTAACTTTGACGGAGCATCAACCGACAACTTCAAATTTGTATCCACAGGAGTGGCCATGGATTTACATTCCAACATATCAAACCTTTTCAAGATTTCTATTGCATACTTCACTTGGTTAAGGATGATTTGAGTCTGGGCTTTGCCATACTTCAAGACCTAGAAAATATTGCATAAAGCCAAGGTCTTTCATCTCAAATTATGCAGCAAGCCTTTTTTTCCGTTTATGCTTGTGAGATTCTCATCATCTGTCATGAATAAATAATCTATCCCGTCATACCATGTCCTAAGTACATGTCTCAAACTTCACCACATATGATTTATCTTCATGAGGGGAGACATCAGGTATCAATCTAAGCAATGAGCATATCAAAAAAATACTGGGGCAAACAACCTTTTCCACATATGTCTCTCAATCTATCTCTGCAATTTGTGCTATAGTCACTACCCTTGAACCATATATTTCCAACTCCCTCTGTAATTGAGCACTATCCTCCCTATGTGTCTTCTATTCTCTACATCAGAACATTCAACATTGGAGATACGGGTATCCAGATTTATTGTTGATCTTCTGTGTATCCATCTATGTTATCTCACAAGGTCACTAGATACCAATATATTGAATTTTGTTGCAAGTTCCTCTTGAACCCATCTCTGAGTTTCTCATCTTCAACCTTGTTGCAAATATTGATGTCTCATCACTCTAGATGGTCCTTAAGATCATCATGTAACTGTCTATCATGAGTGTCTTCTAGGCATGTACAAATCCTTCTTCAATCTGCACATGTGGTTCTCTATTTAGAGAGTCCTGAATCTTGCAGGTTGCTCGATATCCACTTCTACTTTGGTTACACTATCAAGTGTCTTTGGTCACTAGAGCAATGTCTTGTCATATTCAACTCTCTATATCCTAAGAGAAACCTCGCTTTTGTACATCTGTAATATGTTAGATTTTGTAAGTCTTCTTGAATGCCATTGCTGATCCATTGTCACTTGTTCTTCAAAACAAGTTTCAGCATTCTTATCTTGTAGGTGATTGTACATGATCCTTCCTACAAGTAAAATTTAGTTTCAAGATTAGATATACTTTATAGTTTCCAAAAAAATGACAAAGACATAGGTCACACAATCATGCAACTATCTTAGCCAATGATTCAACACAACATTCATCTATATCTTTCATACATACAGTAACTTTCTAGATGTCTTCCATATCTACCAAAACATAATTAAGAGCATGCACTTATCTCAATATGCCAACAAAGAGGTTTCATTCTAAATGAGAAAGAATGGAGTGTTGTGTAGTACCATAGGCCACTTACCCATCACATGCATATTAGTAGTATACTTGTTCATTAATGCAAACACTCCAACATGCATGATCTAGGAACATAAATGTGTACACAACTAAGTAGCATAAATTAAACCCTTTAAGAAATAATTCAAATACTTAGCTTTAATTTTTTGTTGGGTAGACTCCCCCTAGATAACTACTTCCTTGCTAGTTCTGAAGCTTGATCTTCTTCAATTTCTGATCTTCTAGAATTTGAAACATCAACCTTGATCTTTATATATTCTAGATGCACTAGATCCTATTGGATCTTGTAGTTTGGACAAGATCTCTTGGTATTCATGTATGGACATTTCTTCATATGTTTGTGTCTTTGGAGTCCAAATTCTAGGAGCTTCTCCTACCCCTTTTAGGTAATAATGGAAGTCATCTTGAGGTTAACCTTATGAGGTGAATCCTTTTGGATCAAAGTATCACTTAAGGAATCTTCCCTTTCTCTCTTCTTAACTGGTTCATCGTCTTTGGCAGCATGAGCATGATATCTCTTATTCTTTCCTTTCTTTGCGTGGTCTTTTCCTCTGGGACAATCTCTTGCATAATGTAATTTCTCATCACAAGTGAAACATCTAAACTATGATGAGTCCTTCTTCTTCAATTTTATATGCTTCTTATGATAATGTTCTTGCTTATTGGTATTTTCCTTCTTGGCATGAGTTGTTTTGGATTTATTATCATCTTCACCCATATTCTCTTCTCTAGCTATCAATTGAGCTTCTTTTTGTGTGTATTCTTCCCATATCCTATTCAACTTGGATGTCTTCCTCCAATAAGAGTGATTCAACAAGATGCTTGCTTCAATGATTTTCTAGAAAATGATTCTGGTTGACCTAGGGTTTGAAAGAGAAACCCTAATTTTTTTAACTTTGGAATCTTTCAAAACTAATTGGAGAGAGAGATATGCATCCCCAAGGTGAGTTAAGAAATATACTCCTTTTACTAAATCGGTGGACAAAACTACAAAATAATTGATGCCCTAATTTTCTCGACAACAATGATAGGTAAAAAATTGAAAATCCACAGAACTGGAAAATTATTCCATATAAATATTCTCCCTCCTATGGCGAATTGGATGGTCCTCCTTTTTCAACTATCGACGGAGGGAAGTTCCTGGAATAGGAAGCCCTAGTTTCTCCAATGTATTCTACATAATTGTATGATCTTGATTCTACTATATCTCCGAAATTCATGCTCCTCAAGGTATGAAACTTCGTCCTGAGATAGATTGATCTGTATTATTTCCAACCCCATAGGTTAGAGAAGGATTGGATTCACCAAGCAAAATGTATGCTAAGTTTCCCAAGGTGAATTGTTTGTGGACTGGTTCAATATATCGAACTTGTATAGACTTCCACGTGTCATTGTTTCAATTTAGGGGTCTAAAAATCACACCATAGAAACTATAGTCCTTTCCCTATCTTCAACATATTGATAAATTTGATTTGTATCTTCCTATCCAGAGATATAACAATTCTCTCTAGGTCACTTGTTTATGATTGAATTCTGGAAGAGGTTGGAACCTTGATTTGGAGGGATCGTATCTCCTAAAGTAGAACAAATATGAGGCTTAAATTCATACACAAGGTACATCAAGATCTCATATTTGTACTGTACAATTTTAAGCTCCCAATCCTTCACAAATATCGATTTATAATGAAAATTTCAAGATGACTAGATTTTTCCTTCTAGGGGTTTCAAGCATGAATCACTAATCTCCAGTAGCTGCAGTTGTAGCAGTGTTTTGTCTGCAGAAAGACTTCTTTTAGGGTGGTTATCATAACCTATTAAGTTTTTAGTGGTTATACTAGATCTTTAAACATTTAGCATCATAACATCATAACCATATGCAATAGGATCATTGAAACAAAGACAAGCACAACATGATAAGAGAACACACAGATTTTTTCCTCGGGAAACCACAAGGGCGAAAACCACACAAATTATTTAGTGTAGATTCAGTCACCAAGTACAATGTTAAACCAAGATAATATGATTCCCAAACAATAATATGTCTTCCCAGTCTTCTACAACCCAAAACAATCTTCTTCTCAGTTGGAGCAAACTTATTTCCACAAGTAGGAGTGAACTTGCTTGATGTACAAATGAGGAATGCACCCTCCTTATTTATACTGATTTTATGGCTAGCTTTTAACGGACTGGGCCAACTTGTCAAACTAATAGAGACGAATTACCTAGGGAGACTCAAAATAATATTTATATCAAACTCTTTTGGGCACTAATGACCCGACTTACAATGGAGGATTTACTCATGAATTTTACATGACCATTTACATCAATGAACTCTCTTGAAGGAGTAACAATAATATAAAATATATCCAGAAAAATTGACTACACAGATATTTACAGAGAAAAATACAAAATATACTGCAAAATGAGAAACATTCCTCTATTCAAGCTTTCCTGGGATGCCACAAACTTCCTGTATGAATGAAAGTTCCTCCATTGGCTGGATATCTCCGAATGAGGACTCTTGATAGTGGCTACATTTATTCATATTCACCATCTTTTTCAAATCCTCCTTTATTTCATCGATTGAGGCCAAAAGATCTCTTATATTTCCATCCAAATACTCCACATGGGAGTCCAAATAAGATTCCTGCAATGAAATGTATTTAACTTCCTCAGAGATAGAAATACTTTCTTGAAGGCCTTTGCTCACTATTTCATATACCCTCCTCGTGTTTTTCTTAAAGTCATCCACGCCCCCCCTAATGTTTGCTTACAAATCATCCCAAATTGCCATCTTCACCACTATAAGCTCTGGAGAATCACTGTCGATTTCTCTCGAGAAACACAAAAACCGACTACAAAAGAATGAAGTCCTAAGGAAATAGTTTGGAGAGACATATTAAGCTCATTGTAAGCATCCACTACACTAATAAATATTCAAGAAGCTCGCGTGTTCCACTTTCCTCCACTGTCAAATGAATGAACTGGAGCAGGTCCTCGTCTTCCATATTTGTCCTCTTGTCCATCATAGCACCATTAAAACAAGTGCAAGAGTATGCATAATTAATGGGTACACTAACATGAGTCGTTCCCCCCTTGTCCAACAATGATTCCTATATTCCATAGAAAAACAATAACAAGACGATTTGAATTCTTATGGGAGAAATTTATTAACCCTTGAATTGTTAGTGTAGAATACTATGCCTTGTTTGTTTCGAGCACCTTTGTGAGCTAGTTTATCAACTATCCCATTGTTTTCTTTCAATACATGAAAACACTTATCTCAGGATTATTGGAGAGATGTGTTATACGCTCAAAAATCATTTTGCATTTTGAATTACCTGTAGAGAATACCTATCGCATATTCCGAATCACCTGCTTAGTATCCCCAATGACCATCAGGCTAGGAATTTCTAATGCCGATACCAATTATAAGCCATGCAAGAGAGACAACCATTCTGCATCATTATTTTTTTATTTCTGAGCCCCTAAGCAAAAGAGTTGACTATTTTTCCTCTTGGATAAAAAATGATCCCTCCCACACCTACCATCGCTTCCCAAACCAACAACAAATTTAAACCAATGGTTATCTACAATAAAAACAACCCCACCTACACCCCCTTTGAGAGGATTACCTTGTGATGCTCCATTACATAAAGCACAACTTCTAGACTTGTCAATGTCAAACTCCAACACTTTTCTACCCTTAACAAACTCTATTGATTAAGGAAAGAGACTCAAAGTTGATAAGCATTTACAACCATAGAAAGCAGGGGCATGGAAGATATCATCAAAATTTTCCTTATTCATGGCAATTCAAAAAAACCAAATGACTATGACTAGAAGAGAATAGAGGTCACCATAATATTTTTGGTCCATCAAAATATGTAAAGCATATGAAATGCTTTAACCATACCATCTGACATTGAACACTTTGAAATTCACAATATAATCCCATATCTTTTTAATGTGAGGAAAAAGCATGTATAGATGCTTAAGAGGCTCTTCATCAAATGACAGAGCTTAGGGCACCTAACAGGGCCAATCCAATAATGTTTAACCATAATGTCCCAAACAAGGACAACTTTATGTAAAAACCAACCACATAAACAACTTCATCTTCAGGGGTCACTTAAAATTCCAAATTACATAATTCCACCATATAGGATGTAAATGGTCTTCTTCTTCCTAGATGGCACGATAACCTACACTGGGAGAGTAGAATCCACCTTGATCGTTTTTAAGTCAGATTAAATCATCCTCTGAATCTTTAAGAAAAATATGAGAGTCACGTAGATCCTTAATGTATTAATCCATGATAGGGCCATTTCCATCGTCTAAATGAAAACCCTTAGCTTGCATCCAATTCTATGACATAGAGATTTGGTTCATTCCAATGCTAATATGGTTCGGGAACTAACATTATGGTTTTGGAGTAGGATGATCATTTGTTCCAAGAGCTTATATGCCATAGAGAAATTGACCTAAGGATCCTTTCCAATATGGAATCTTTGCCCATTACCAACCTTCCAAGCAAGGCCCGAACCAATCACTTCAAAAACTTGTATGAGTGCCATCATTATTGAGGCACCTCTCAAAGATTTTCCAAGGTTCCTAATCCATTCTTCAACTAATAAGGGATAAATATGCTTCTTAGAAACCACTTTTTCCCACATACCCTCTCCTTTAATAATTTTCCAAATTCCTTTACTGACAAGATCTCTGACAAAAACTTTAGGGTGTTTTAACCCCCGCCCACATAGATCCTTTGGGAGAGCTAACTTTTCCCAAGAGACCCAAGCATAAGACTTATCCTCTGTGGACCCCTTCCACAAAAACTGATAAGAAAGCTTTCGAAATTGATCCAAAGTACTAGCAAAAATACAAGCTAAAGAAGACTAGTAGACATGGAGACCTTCAAGAATAGATTTTAGCAAAATGAACCTGCCACCTCTTAACAACCACTTGTTGCACCATAAGTGGAATCTACTCTCAAATTTTCCATCCAACCATTCCCAATCTCTTTGTTGGTAGTCGTTAGGCTTCAAAATGAAACCTAGATAACTTATGCCTTCTTGTAGATCCTTCACATTGAAATTAAAAAAAAGGGTTATGATCAAATCTATAGAGCTTTGAGGTGAGTTGATAACATAGACTGTCAATTTTCTGCTATTTATGATCATACCTGTGGCCACAGAAAAGAGATCCAATATATATTTAAAATATGATAGATCTTGCCATGATCCATCACCTTCTTTAACTTTAGGTATTCACAGTTGGCCCATATATCCATATTCGAATGTTGGACGACACCATAATAGATGTTCCCTTTCATTGAATAAATTTTAGCTTTAACTTCAATTCAAAATACCAAATGTGCCATATTGCTTCTTAGATTGAGGGAATTTGGTAGGTATCCTTGAGAGAATTCATTGATTTATTCATACACAAATTTTTGGTGTATGGTTCAATTGATTAAGATAATGTTAAATCATATTTGGTTAACTTGAAATATTATTATAATTTTGGAAGATGTTAATGGCCCAAGGTTAATGATGGTTTTATTGTAGATCAGTTCTCTTTTTTTCAATATTTGGCGAACGATAATTTGACCACCAATCTTACGGCTAATAACTCTAAAAACTGAACCAAATTAGAACTTTTGATCTCCCTATTAAAAATTTCCTTTAATGATAAATGATTTAACCAATTAAACCAATCCTTAATTTTATTTTTTTAAATAAATAATATTTAATCAACCATATTACAACATAATCCAAATCAATCTTCGATCCCACAATTATAAATCGTAAGGTTATACCCCTTACTTTTTCATTGAAACAAATCTGAATGACATTTCAATTTCAATTTAGATGGATATAGGAAAAGTCCTCTCACTTTCCCAACACAATACACGCTAAAGTGCAAAACATACATTATTTACTTTTATACTCATGCCATAAAATATTATAAATTCTTAGTGCATGATTTATATTTTCTATAAAAGACGAAATGGATATGCTTTAGTGAAAAATATAATATCTCAACATTTTGAGTGTAAAGCCCTAAAACATATTAGGGCTTTTTTCATATTGAAATTTAAACATTCTGGAAATTGGTGTATGGTCCAAAAAAAAACTGAGTTAATCTCTACTCATGTTTGATAAGTTTAAAAGATTATTCTAATTCTGTAGGATATTGATGGCCCGAGGTCGGTAACAGTTACATTTTAGATTAGTCTCCATTCTTTCCTAGAATTTCAGACAAAAGATAGATTGACCACCAACGTCAACGTTAGTGTTACTAATGTTAAGTATTCAAGGAATTAGGATTTGTGACCTTCTCATTAGAAAAATATTTTTCTAAGTGGATGGAAATAGAAAAAAAAAGTAACGTTTAGTTAATTATATTGGGATATTATTTAAGATAAATTTAGGTCTTATGGTTATACATATCAAGAGTATATTATAATTAGTATAGATTCATTTAAAAGAGAATCTGTCAAGTATCAAGAAAGATCAAATCTTTTAAGCTACAAACCCTTTTCTAAAGTGAAAACATATAATTCAATGTTTATGGTTTTAGTTTATCTAATTTATATTATTTTATATATACAATTTTAAATAATTTAAATTTAATTTAAATTAACAAATTAATGTTAAAACTTAACAAATTATGTTATTACTTTCTCATTGAAATGAAGTTAAACTTTAACATTATGTTATTGCTTTCCCGTTGAAATAAACCTCAATGAGATCTGAACTTTCATCAATACGAAAAAAGTCCTCTCGCTTTCCCAACACACTACATGCCCATGCATAAGACATTCCTTACTCTTCAAATAATGTCATATAATATTATAATTCTTAGAACATGGTTTAAAAAATTAAATGGATATACTTTAGTGAAACATATAATAGCTTAAAACTTTGCATGTTATATAAAGGCTTTAAGGTTTTTTTATATTGAAAAATAAATTTTTTTAATGAAGTAAAACATTGAAAAAGATTTGAAAAATAAAATTTTAAAATTTTGTAAAATAAATGAAATCGAGTATTAAAATCATGTTTTATTAAAATGTCTAAGTTATAAAGGATTTTGATGTTATTTTTAAATCATTTATAATAATACGATCTTTATAATTTATTAATCTATTTAAACCCAAAAAACCTTAGAAAACGTATTTTTGATCTATTAGATTGTAGAAACATATTAATTTAATCTATGTTTTTTTTTTTTCATAAACTAAAGTTAATCTCAATAGACTATAGATATCTTTATGATCTAACATTACATTGTATCTTCAAATATAATGATGATAGGTGGAAAGAGCTTCTGAACGTTTATCTATATGGACATCAAAACCTCAAATTGTTTCTAAAAATCAAGTTGATGCAACAACAAATGAGGTAATACCCCTAACTATTACCTTGTTTATATATCTATTTGAATTCAATTATGAACTAAAATGATGTGTTCCATATTTCTTTGGACAATCCCATGCAGGATCATTGAAGATTTTGTTTCCTCTACAATGGGATTTCCTTAATATTTAATAAAAAATGTGAAGTCTTCGAGGGAAATTGTAGTTTTATTGAGAAGAGAAGAAAACATATTCAAAAATACTTTTGATTGATTCTTCAATTTTTTGAACATAATATTTGCAAAGACATTTTTTGAACATATGTCTTACAAAGACATATGATCTAGATTATACAATTGATTCACTATTTAATTTTTGTTGTGTGGAAAACTCAAATTAACAAGAAATCACTTTGAATGATTATTAATTTTTGGGAATGTTAGGCTTACAAAGGTATTTGATTTAGTTTTGAAAATATTTGCAATGCAACTAAACTTCATAATTTTCCGTAAAAAAAAATGTTATATTCATAGGGGAAATGAATACACATATTCTACTCTTGCCCAGGGTGGGAGATTATTCTAGTTGCAAAAATACATTTCACTGTCCAAAACATCTTGTTACATTTCCGTAAGCATGGTATGTGTCTATCTTATTTTTTCATTTCTTTTATGTTTCTTTTTAAAATATTTACAAATTGTTCATGACATTAGCAAAAACTAGGAAAAACACAATAAGGGATCGTTAAAATCGGGACTCCATCATATCTTTCTTTTCACCATCAATAAATCAATAGATTTCCAAGGCCCTAATTGGAAAAAGGAGAGCATCCTTAGACTGTAGATCAATATTTTGATTCAATTCCCTGTAGATATGGAAAAATCATGACAAAAGGATATCCACCTATAGAAGACAATACGGGTTTTATATCTTGGATGATAGGATCCAACCGTAAATAAGAGACTTGGGCCTTGTGATTTTCCCAATCTATGACCAATTTGGAGAATTAAACTTCATAATATTTAGTCTTAAAAATTAAAGTGAATTGAATAAATTGGAACAGACCACTAGGGTTTTCTATCTAGTGTAATGTCTATGTAGATTAGGGTCTTTTTTCTTCGCCTGGCAGTTAGGCTACCTCTCGAGCCCCTCTCCATGGAAGCATCAGGGGGGGAGTGTAGTTCTCTTCCCACTCGTATTGAGATGTAGATGGAAATTGATTGACAACTTGGACAAAAGTTAACAAGAATCAATGGAGACAAGGATGTTTAGGGGATTTTCCCAAATCTATCGACTCTAGGGATGATAAGGGAAAGGGCAAGGAATCTGAGCATAATGCATCCACCTCTCTTCCAAAGGTGTATAGCACTTGGGAATTAGGAAAATGCATCCCACGTGCCATATATATGCCCAAATATGAGGTGCAGTCAGATCGCTATGAAGGGTATACGTAGTTCATGAAAGATCATGCCTTGATTGAATTTTTTGGGGGGATATGGCTATTAGAAAGAGACTTGATCCAATGTATCATCACATGGTGGAAACCCAAATTCCATTATGATACCGATCTGGGATGTAAAGGATTTTTCACCACAAGATTCCACAAAATGGAGGTTAGAGATCGTATCTTCAAAAATGGGCCATCTTTCTACAATTTTGTCGGGCTCTCCCTATGATACTGGATGGAAAAGTTTATACCCAATAAGGAGGGTTTTTCCCACGCACTAGTATGGATACGCTTGTACTCTCTACCTTTAGTATTCTGGCTTCCTAAAATGATAAAAGGGATTGACAATTCCTTAGGAAATTTTGTCAAGGCTTCTGAAGCCACTGAGGTGGGAAGGTACACTTCATATGTGAGGATCTGCGTCTATCCCAATATATTGCATGGCATTCCTGGTGAAATCCACCTCAAAAAACATGATGATGATTGGATATAGACCATTGACTATGAACATATACCGTTTAGATGCTAGAAACACCATGCTCAAGGGAATCTCTTCAGGGATTCCCCCTTAACAATATTCCCAAATATTGAGACATGGAAATGAACAAGGGAAAGGAGAAATTCATTCATGCCCAAGGTATACGAAAATAAGCTCACAAAAAGGTAGGGGGAAATGCAGGCAACAAATTTTCAACTAGAAACAAGTTTGATTATCTACCGTCAGATCCAGAAGCCATGATAATAGAGGAGAAGGGAGATGGGGCAAGGTAGGAAACTCTACAAATAGACAGGACTAAAGAGGACTCTATAGAACAAATGCATTCAAAACCAATATTGGAGGAAAATATAGTAGGGGTGAATAAGGAACCAACACCCTTGGATTAAAAGGACACAACAATGAAAGATGGTGCAGAACTAGTCTCCAAATTTGATGACAATGATCTCGTCGGTCTCATCCCTGAAAATATTGTAGCGACATGCAAAAAAAGAGACTACTAGTTCATCTCGATGGAGCAACTAGAAAAATTCCATAAATTCTTTCTCAACTCAATAAAAGGTGAAGAAAATAGAGCTAAATCCAACATGGGAGCATCCCCAAGACCCAACAAACTCATCAAGAAGACTCCTAAGGGTGATTAGCGATGGGGAGGGAAAGCAACTAAGAAGATAATTGAAGAATTTGTTAAAGAAATGTAACTTCGAAAGATATTCTATTGTATTGTTATTATATTATTACTATTCCTCCTTTCGGAGATGTCCTTGATGTAATTGGTCATGTAAGAGGCATGAGGTAAAACCTCCATTGTAAGTCAGGGAAATAGTAACCACAAAAGTATTATATAAATGTTATTTTGAGTCTCCGTAGGTAATTTGGCCCTGTTTAGAGCAACATGCTAACCTATGGAAGATAAAGATGTCACTCACTTGATGAGTATAAATAGGCGAGGCACCTACCTAATTTGCATATACTTCTCACTCAAGAAAGTGTGTAAGAGAGAGAGTGAATAGATTTGCTAGGGAGAGGAAGTTGTTGGTCTTGTCCTTGGGGTTGTTCATTGTACTTGGTCGAATTCTATATTGAGGAAGTTTTGCCAAGTTTTCTCCCCCAAGAGGGTTTCCCAGGATAAATCTTTGTGTTCTTTTCATGTTGTTGTGCTTGTCTTTCTTTCAAAGATCCTATGGAATATGGTTATAATGTTATGATGCTACATGTTTTAAGATCTTGTATAACCATTAAAATTCTATAACGAACACAAGATAAGTATTTGAATTATATAGTTTCTTAAATGATATTGTTTAGTTGTGTACATATTTATGTTCCTAGATTTAGGAAATATATTATGCATGTTAGATTGTTTGCATTGATGGATAGTATAATAGTAATATGCATATTATGGGTAAGTGGCCTATGGTGATGTACAACATTCCATTACTACTTAACTAGAATGAAAACTCTTTGCTGACATGTTGGAAGTAGTGCACACTCTTAATAATTTTTTGGTAGAGATAGAAGGCATCTAGAAAGTTCCCGTATGTATACGAGATATGGATGAATGTTGTCTTGAAGCATTTGATAAGATAATTGCATATGTATTTATGTATAAGAATTTGTCATCATTAATATGTTTTGGAAACTATAAAATGTTTCTAATCATGCAACTAAATTTGAATTGTAGGAAAGATCGTGTGCAACACCTACAAGACGAGAATGATGAAGAAAAAGTGATGATAGTTCAACCATAACACTCAAAGAATATTTACTCAGATGATGACGATGTGGTTTCCTAGAACAGTGGTGTGGTAGCTCAGTCTAGGATTGGTATGTCAACCTGTGCTGACGAGGCCTGTTTAATCTTAGGGGGATCGGTATGTATGACTAGGCTTGTTGGGTTAGAAAGGATTAGTAAGTCAGACAAAGCATTGAGACCCAGGTAGATTGGTATGTCTGTCTAAGCTTGTTTGGTCAGAAAGGATTAGTAAGTTAGACAAGTCTTGCTTGTTCTACCAAAGTTTCCACCATAGAGCTAATCTAGATGTGTATTGATGATGATGTTCCATCATTTACATGCTAATGATGTTCTAGAATTCACATGCTGCTGATGATGATGTTCCAACATTTACATGTTGATGATGATGATGTTACAACATTCACATGTTGATGATGTTCCAGGTGACGATGATGATGATGTTCCAGCATTTACATTCCTATGATGATGATGTTCCAACATTTATATGATTGTGATGATGATGTTCTAGAATTCACATGCTGATTATGTTTTATATAATGATGATGATGTTCCATATAATGATTATGTTGTTCCACCAGTCACATACTAATGATGATTCTCATGACGATGTTCCATATAATGATGATGTTGTTCCAACAGTCCATACTAATGTTGATGATGATGTTCCATGATGATGTTCCATGATGATGTTCCATGATGATGTTCCATGATGAGGTTCCGCTATGACGTTCCATGTTGATGTTCCATGATGATATGATGATGTTCCATGTTGTTGTTGATGAAGATGTTCCATGCAAATGCTGATACTGATGATGATATTCCAAATACGCGATGTTATTGTTGTTCTAAAACTTCCTATGAAATATAGATTCACCAGTTAGTTATACAGTTGTTGTTATTGTTATTGATGTTATAGAATACCTTCCTTGTTAAGTGGGAGTGTTAAAGAATGTAATCTTTGAAGATATTCTATTGTAATTTTATTATATCATTACTATTCCTCCTTCAAGAGATATCCTTGATGTAATTGGTCATGTAAGAGTCACCCGAGGAAATAGTACCCACAAA
Organism: Pseudotsuga menziesii; assembly: GCA_001517045.1. NCBI lineage: Eukaryota > Viridiplantae > Streptophyta > Pinopsida > Pinales > Pinaceae > Pseudotsuga > Pseudotsuga menziesii. Next base: position 348,105 of record LPNX010805024.1, read on the forward strand.
AGTATTATATAAATGTTATTTTGGGTCTCCCTAAGTAATTCCACCCTGTTTAGAGCAGCAAGCCGACCTAGGTAAGTTAAATATGTCACTCACTTGATGACTATAAATAGGCGAGGCATCTCCCTCATTTGCATATACTTATCACTCAAGAAAGTGCACAAGAGAGAGATTGAAGAGGTTCATTGGGGAGAGGAAGTTGTTGGTCTTGTTCTTGGGGTTGTTCACTATACTTGGTTGAATTATGTATTGAGGAAGTTTTGTTGAGTTTTCTTCCGCAAGAGGGTTTCCCAGGATAAATCTCTGTGTTCTTTTCGTGTTGTCATGCTTTTATTTCCTTTAGAGATCATATGGCATATGGTTATAATGTTATGATGCTAAATGTTTTAATATATTGTATAACCTTTAAAATTCTAACATAATTTGGGTACATAATGGTAAATTTTGGTCAGATGGATGTGCTATTATGCACCTTCATCCCTATTACACCTAAATTTTGAAACTATGAAGATACAATCTTAGAACATAAGAATCATAAATGGAAAGATAAAGTAGAGGCTCTTATGCAAATGTGTAATGAAGGAGAAACCATATATGTTTATGTTACAGGAAACCAAATGCTATGGAGAGGAATCCAAGCAAACCCTCTCTAGATGCTGGCATAGTGGTGAAGTGATCCCTCGAGATGTAAGAAGAGCCGCAGGTGGGATACCGATCCTCTAGAATCCCAATTCAGTTGATATTTACAACTCTTTTTCGACCCACTTGATGATTGCAATCAATTTCAAAGCCATAGGAATTCTAACTAATGTGTATGGACCCCAAGCCCTTTCGGAAAAGCTTAATTTTGTGTAGAATTTGAGATATATCCAATACCTGGTTGGAGACCATTATTCGATCATAGGATGTGACTACAATATGATTACCTGTATGCATGAAAAGAAGGGGGGGTACAAGGCGGTTAGAGATGGAAAATATGGAATTTGGAAACATTATTTAGGACCTCAATATGATTGATCTAGAAACCACTAATGGAATTTGCACATGGAGCAGTAGGTGTTTTCAGTCACAACAAGTCACCTACTGATTGCACAGGTTCCTAATATGTGGATATTTTTTCATGACTAGTATGGCTATGAAAGCATCTATCTTCCCCTTCAGTGGATCAGGCCATTGGCCCATAAGCCTTTCCATAAGCCCTTTAGATTAAAAAATTGTTGGCTCACCAACAAGGACCTTCAAGATAAGGTAGGCACATGGTGGCAGGAATCGATAGTGCATAGAGGCTCCTTAATGTATCGGTTCCAACAAAAGCTCAAACATTTCAAGCAGAAGCTCAAGCATTGGAATAAAACCATAGCTCAGGAGGAAGTGGACATTTCTATGAATGAAATGTCCCTAGGAAAGTTTACATGGTTGGATGGTTTCACAATGGGTTTTTTCCACCATTGCTAGTCCCATGTCCGGGAAGAAGTATGGATTCTGGTTTAAGACTCTAGACACACACATGAAGTTTTATCTGTCCTTAATGCTATGTTTATTTCCCTCATCCACAAGGAAGAAAAGGTGAAAAATCCCAAAACATTTAGGTCGATTTCTCTCTATAATTTGTTTTACAAAGTCATCACAAATGTCATATCTTTGAGGCCAAAATTGTTGTTGCCACATATGATATCTTAGGAGAAAATGAGATATGTGGAAGGAAGGAAGATCACAGACACTACCATTTTGGCACACAAAGTTGTTCACTCCCTGTGCACCACCAAAACCCCATGTATGCTTATTAAATTGGACCTCTCCAAATATTTTTATAAATTAAGTTGGAAATACCTGTGGGATGTACTTACAACCTTTGGCTTTGATCCTAATTGGATAAACTAGGTAATGGATCTCACCTCTCCTGCTTAATAGATATCCCACATAAAAATCCCCCCCGCCCCCTCCAAGGGAATCTATCAAGGGAACCCGCTTTCACCTTTTCTTTTTATCTTAATGGAAAGCCTCAATAGAAACATCAAGGCAAACATTCAAAATCATGCCCTGGTCGATCCCCCCTCCATGGTTTATATATTCCTACCTCTCATAATCAATTTGTATATGACACTCTCCTCATGGGAGCATCGTTAGTCATAGAAACTATCACTCTTCAGAGCATCCTTAAAGAATTCAGTGATTCCTCAAGAACCTCAAACAATGATTCCAAATATTATATATTTTTATTCAATGCCCCCTTTTCTATCCAATTGTTGGATCCTTATTTATACTGAGAGGGGGGTGAATCAATATAAAACCAATTTAACAATTTAACAAATAAAACAAATTTAACAATTTAACACACACACACACACACACACATATGTATGTATGTATCACATTAAACCTGACGAGAACTCTATACTCACAACGAGAACTCTATTCCTAAAAATCTAATATTTTGTGTCAAAAACACCAAAATCAACCGTCAAATTGAAAAGTGATGCTACCAGTAGCACTCTTTTTTGTTTAATAGTTAAAAATAAAACCATTTCCTTAAACCCCCATAGTGTTGCTAACAATAACTTTAAAATGAACCATTAAATAGAAAACTCATGCTAGTGTTAGCACACTATTTTTTTTCAAAGGCTAAAATTATAACTTGTTTGAAATCATGGACTTAAAACTGAGTATCATTGGTAGAAAAATCATAAAATCAACCTCTAAATCGGAAATTAGTGCTAAAATTGCAACATTTTTGAAACCACGGCCTTGAAAAATAGGGCATCCCCTCTTCATCACGATCACTTATTGAACTTTAATGCTTGATCATTCTTCCTTCACTTTCATGTTGAGAGCGATGTGCTTGTTGTGTCCATATATTGTTTCACCATTCTTTCTTTCATATGACCACTTCGACGTATTTGCCAAGTTACATATTGTGCATCACTATAGTTTGGATGGTATCATGTCTTGGAGTTTTTTTTTTTCAACCCATGTTGTCATGACATGATTTTTATATAGTTGTGTCCAATTCTTCTCACCAATCGTGATCATATATCGTTTTCCAAAATCCAAGTCCATTTGACCCTCACAGTAGTCATTCGAAATTTCAGCAAGAAAGAGCATTTTGTGTCTTGCCAATTGAAATTTGTGAATGTTGCATCTGTCAATAGTTTGATATATGTCTCACCTATCATCAACATCACTTCTTCTAATTTCAAATAGTCAAAAGACCCCCTTGGATGCATCCTTTCCCAAAAAATGCATATGACCTCCATATTAAAGAAAAGATAGTCCCCCACCTTATTGAAAAAATTATGTTTCCTTCTTACCTTCTTGAATTTAAAAACTATTACATCATCTTCCATTATTTATATACAAAGTTTTTCTTTCCCATCTTTCTTTATCACATCCTTTATTCCCCTTTTTCCTAAATCTTCTTATACCTTAATTTATTGTCCTCTTCCTTTATAAAATATTTAAAACAAATTATTATTTTAATTTATTATTCCCAATAACCTTATTGTCTTCCCTCTCCCATTTATCCATTATACTTTTATTAATATCTCTCACGATCTTTTTTTTCCACCTTCTCATTTAACAAATTCCCCTTCCCTAATATCTCTCACAATCTTTTTTTTCCACCTTCTCATTTAACAAATTCCCCTTCCCTATCCTATATCTATTCAAAAGTCTCATTCAACTAATTCCCCTTCCCTATCCTATATCCATGAAACAAAGATGCACATTTATCCATTGTCATCTTTGTTAATATCCCTTAATTCTTTTTACCCGTCTCATTCAATTTTGTTGATATCCCTTAATTCTTTTTCCCCGTCTCATTCAAGGAATTCCCCTTCCCTATCCATGAAACAAAGATGAAGCTCCCATCAAAAAATAAAATAAAAGAGATTACTCTTGTCACATTTTAGGAGAACATTTATTGCTTTTATTAATATTGAAAAAACCCCCTCTTTTCCTTAGGTCTAAAATTTCATTAAAGGGAGAAATACATTTGACATTGTGTCTCCTTGAAGGTAAATTACGCCCCTTTATGTATGATGAGGGAATCCCTTTACCTTTACGAGTCTTATTCTCAAAAATCCATAAATGAAGAGTTATTCACTTTTGTAAGCACCACACCCTAGGCATATGGCATATGGCATACGGAAGATTTCAAAAGACATCACTTGAAATGGGATTAATCACGTTACACTTGCGAATTCGTGTAATCTTGTATTAAAGTTTTTTTAATATCCCATTTGTTTCGTTCTCCAATGTAATGGGTTTCACATTCCAATTCGCAATCCAAGATCGATGGCCACCACCATCATGACCAGATACCGATGGCTACCATCCTAGTCCCCCCTTCCACTCACTACATCACTTGAAATGGGATTAATCAGGCTACACTTGTGAATTCGTGTAATCGGATTGTATTAAAGGTATTGGTTAACTTTGCCATATTTTAAGGTTTTTTTAAAAACATTTATACATTTTTAATACATTTTGCGTTTTTTATGCGATTAACAAAAAATCAATTGTTAGGTTTCTAAAAATTTGTAATTTTATCACTGAAAAAAAATGGTGTGCTACCAGTAGCACTATTTATCGATTTGAGGGTAAAAATAGACATTAAAAGTATCCTATAGAAAAACGAGAATTATTTAGAGTTTTCGTGAGGTTGTATAATGTGTTATTTATGTATGTATATGTACATGTAAAATATGATTACAACGAGAGACATCGATCTCCAAGTGTGAGCACCAACTCACTTAGGCACTAACCTGACTTGTATGCAAGCACCAACTCGTAGATATATGCACTGACCTGTAAAGACTTTTATCCTCTGCACAAGCATCGACTTGTGAAAACAATCACCAACTTGACTGGGATACAAATCTGATTGTGCAAGCACCAACTTATGGTCTATCAGGCACCAACCTGATTGTGAGCACCGACTCACTTGGTTTATCAACACCAGCTGGAAGGAAGATGCAACCCCCTCTCCTTGCCCCATCCTGCCCCTTTGATATGCACTTCCGTTTGACTTCTGTGAACTACATCCTTTAGACCTATAGTGTTCAATATATGCCATTTGTAACTTCTTCAATAACCTACTATGATCCCTCTAATATGCACCTTCTTTTGTGTTTTCTACTATCTACATCTTATGCACATTAAGTAATATGCAACATACATTGATCTACATATTTTTTTTGTCTGCATCTTTTCCACATTCAACAATATGCAAATTACACTGATTTATTTCTTCTATAAGTTTCAGTTGTCCGTGTCTTTTGTCAACTTAACAATGAACTTCTCTGATTTTTGTGTTTTCAATGATCAACAATCTTTTATTGATCTATGTCTTTTCTGATATGAGTGATTTGCAATCTTTCTCTTCCTTTTCAAACTAGATCCGTGATATTTGTGATTTGCGTATTATGTAGTATATACCTGTTCGCGATTTGCATCTTTTGCAGTTATCTACGACATTCCTTGGTTCATGTCTTCTGCTGCAATCTTCTATGTTTTTCTCCTACTACATCAATACTTCACAATATCTATGAAAGAATCTCTTAATATATATTATCTCAAACTTTTTTCCTGTGATGTCAATAGTGTTATGCTATATTTGTTGCTTCGGTCGCAAATCTAAGTGCTAAGCGCTCTTCTTATCTATGCAGTTTCTACTGATCTTCTTCAATGCTTTCTACACATTCAACTCTTTGTTGTATATCTTCTTTCTGGTTCAATGAGCCATTGATCCTCCCCAAAAAATGAAGATTGCACACTTAGAAACTTATATCAAAGTCATCTTCAAGCTTACTTCATCACTTCCACTTCTTGCTTATTTATACTACTCTTTCTCAAAGAGTGTGTCCACAAGTTGGGGTTCCTTTGAAATGGTGACACCCATACTTCCTTACTTCAGGGTTAAGCTAACCACTTCATTCTATACCTCGTCGAATTCTATATTCTCATGATTTAACACATGGAGTTTTGCATAGTCCATTCCAACAACTTGGTGGTATTTACGCATATGTGTTTGTGCTTTAGTGGATGCTTGTGTATACGTGTCCCAAGTCAATGGGATCTGTGAACATTTTAATTATTGCACCCTTGAAGTATCATCTCTTGTGGGTATTGTGCACTTCTAAGATTAACGTACTTGTCCAACTACATCTTACTCTTACACCTCTTTCGCACTCCTGAACCTTTCACACTTGCTCTGCAATTTTGTCTTTGTGGTATTTGCGCACCAAGGTGCCTCTACTTCATGGGGCTTTTCTATTTCAAGTGAAAGTCTTGTATTATTTTATGTACTTCTTCCAACTAGACGTACTTCCTCAATCTGGATGTACTCGTCTTCAAGCTAAATTTCATATACAAGATTTCATCATATATTTCTTCAAATTGGCACAAAATATTCATTTCATGTTTGCACTAACTGCATTTAGCTTGTTTATGCAAGAGTGAACATGCATATCCTTAACATATCCATTAAGCTTTATTTATCTTACTCGACATGCACTCATCTCGTTTGACTTCAAGATTCCTTTTCATCATGCATCTGTCTCATTTGACTTTAAGCTTCTTTCACTCATGTGTCTATTTGACATTTGACATCAATGACAATACGAAAGTTTAACATTCTCCCTCTTTGTCATTTATGTCAACACCTCATGGAGTTGTGCATGTCAACACTCATGAAGTGTATGGTTCATCTATTCTGGTCGCAGTACTTCCCCTGTGTGTAGTCCCCCTATGTTCTTTCCAGCTTGAACCTTTATTCATCTGCGTAATCTACTGTCAATGCATTGTCTTTTATGACTGCATGGATTCCTTCATTTGATGAATGCCTTCTAATATTCCTCCTTTTTCACCACAAAAATCAGTTCTTTGATGCTATTTTTTTGCATTGATCTCATTCTTCATGATCTTTCTCCCCCTTTGACATCAATGGAAAAGAGGTGCCTTCAATATGCAGTTCCAGATTCTCTATAGCTGCTTCTTTTATCTTGGTTTCTTGTTCCTGACATACTCACACTTCTTCATCTTTTGCACATTTTTCAATTCCATATTCTTATTGTATTTATTGTACACTACGGGGTTCCAATTGTTTCTAGTTTTCATTTTCTTCCAAATCATTTTTTAGCATCCAACCTTTTCTTTTCATCGCATTTATTGCACTGTGGCCAATATCCATTGCATTTTTTGACTTGGCATATCTTGCCACAATATCCAAAGATTCCTTTTTAACTTCACACATACTTTCACTCGTAATCCATCATGGAAACAAGGCGACGTGACTAACAACTTGTGTGGAAACTTTAATGTGTCATTTTCATACTTTAGCCTTTTGGGCAACATCATTCCTATTGTGTGGAGCAATGAATTGGATTTCCATTTTTTGTCCTCTTTCCTGAATTCATTAACTCATGCATTAACTTTTGGCATCTTAATAAACCTCTGTGAACCATATGGACATGAATTCCATTAATCCCCAATGTCTCTTCAATTTATTTTTGTGCAAACAAAAACCCACCTTCTAATTCTATAAATGAGCTGCGTATTTCCTTGTTCATCACCCTAGTTCATTCCCTATCAAGCTTGTTCTAATTTCTAGAACCTTCAAGTTTACCTTCTTCTATAATCATGTCTACCTACTCTTAGAGATTCAATAACTCAATTGATAGTATTTTCTCGGTGATTCAAACATAGTAGGAAGAATTTGGAAAAATGAGAGTGGACATGAGAATTTGGTAGTACCAGATGAAGGAGTCTGAATTTCATGCATTGGTACAAGCAATCATAGGTCAATTAGAGCACTAATAAGGCGTTGACATGTTTGAGTAAGAGAGTCGATTTCCTCTAGCGACAACAAGAATAAAACCTTGACCTTCTGAACTTGATTTGGGATGAATAATCTACTGCCAATGTGTCATCTTCTACTCTACATCTTTATCCATTGTTGTACCCATAGAGTTCGTGAAGCCACATTTGGTGGATATATAACTTCGTCTTTCACAACATCCATCCAATCATGGCATGGAGTTGGGTCTTGAGCCGCGACTCTAAATTGATTTTTTTCTTTTAATTTTGTTTACTTCGTCTCTTTGTACTTCATTTTGTCTCTAGGATTCATCATGCTATCTCTTTGTATTTCAACTCCGTTTTCTGTGATAGAGATCTCATGCAATTTTGTAAGGACAAATTTTGAATATAATACAAACTTTGTTTATGTATTTTCATGAGCCTTGTGTGTGTTCAACCACAAAATTTAATTGTACTTTCTCTTTTTCTGTTTCATGTATGAGCCTTTTATGTGATAATTCAACACATTTTTGCATATAATTGGGTCCATTTTCTTTGCAACATCACATTAATGCGACAACCAACTTCAAATATTTTCTAACTGTAAAAATTAACATACTCCTTGAATTCCTAATAAATGTCATGCTAAATTCAAGGTTCTTACTCAATCTCTTGGATATTAGCAAGATGGGAAGCAATTACTTGCTGCTTAAGACATTTCTGCTTCTTCTACTCATGTTTGAGGAGTTTTCCTTACCCATGTCTTCATGTGCACACTTCTATTTAGTTACTGCGCCTAATTTCTTTCCTTCCCAGTCCCATATATGTAAGATGTCTCTTTCTATACCGATTAGAACTTTTCAACAATGTTCAACCTTGTGTCCAAAACCATCTCAATTGTAGCATCTCATTGTATGACACTATTTTGCGATGTGGCCAAGGAGATTGCACCTAAAACACTTCAACATATTGACTCTTCTTTTATTTGTGTAGCAGGAGAAAGTGTAGTTATTGAGAGAACTATCATACTTGTTATGAACTCGATATTTAAACTTCATCTATTTTGCATTCGTTATGCCTTCATTGTTGCAAATATTATCTACTTTTTTATTGAAGCCAATCCCTATTTTTTTTTATCGATTATCTCTGGTTGTTTAGTATCTTGTTCAAGACTTAAGTGTTGTTATGGAAATTAGCTTTGGTTTTTGCGTAAAAAATAACTTTGTCTTCATTCGTATTTGTACAAACTAGTTTGTTATCCATGGATTTCCTTTTCTTACACATAGATTTATTTTCACATCTTAGTTCAACCACTTCACTTTTTAAGTTGGAGACCTCCATATCTTTTTGTGCAAGCCTTTCTTAGTAGCTCATTGTTTTTTTTTCTAATAATTCTTCTCACACAGAGTCGTGTTCGTCCAATCGTGTTAGTTCATTTTGTGTGCAATATAGTTGTTTCTCAAGTTCCTCTTTATTTTGACTCATCTATTTTGATAAAGTTTCTTGAAGAGCCTTTTATTCCTTGTTTAAATATTCAATCTTTATTAGCTCTTCCTTTAGTGACTTGTTCTTCTTTCCTAACTTCTTTAGCTCTTCCATAACACTCACCATTTCTCCTTCCCAATTGGTTTCTATAATTTCTTCTATTTTTTCTTTATTGTCACCGTTTTCAAGAAGACTTCTTAGTCCACTTTTTGTTTTGTATTTTGAAGGTGAGGTAAATACTCTTTTGAAAAAATACTTATCCAATCCTCCTTGGTGTATTTCATGCATTACTTTTTCCGTTGATGACCAAATATTTTCTTCTCATTCTTCATCCTCTAATACTACCATAAAAAGCACTTCCCTAGGGCTATCAAATTCATCATCTTTATCATATGAGAATTCTTCTTCCTTGGCCCAAAAACTCTTTTTGAGTTTCTAAAATTTCTTCTATTTCCACACTTGTCATAATTGTGTGCCCTTCTCTGGTATTTGTAGTTGACTTCCTCTTCACTGTGACTATCTACATTTTATTTGTAGGGACATTTTGAAGCAAAGTGTCTTATTCTACCACACCTAAAACATTTGAAAGGAAACTACCTCTGTATTTGTCGCGCCCTTTCTTTAACTTCTTCATGAAATTTGCTTCTTCTTCATCTGATTCTTTAGATACACTTTTATTGTGCTAATATTCGATGCCCTTGTGTTTCTTGGTGACCTTAAACATTGTTTCCTTCCTAGATGAGTTTTCCCTTTCAGTTCTCATCTCGTAGGTTGTAAGAATTCCATGTAGTTCATCCTTGTTCAAATCGTCCAGATTGGCTCAATATTCTAGAATTGATACTTTGGGATCAAATATTGGAGGAAGCATTCTAAGTATATTTTGGATTGCAGCTCCTTCATCAATATCCACTATTATTCCCTTGATAGTATTAACGATTTCATTAACCCGAAGAAGGTATGATGTTATGTTTTCATCTTCTTTCATCCTCAATTTTTCAAATTTCCCTGAGAAGCTCTACTAATTTTCCTTTTTTACTTTTCCATCCTCTTCATAGATGTGTTTCAGTTTGTCCCACATTTATTTTGCTATTACACACCGCATAACCTTGGTGAACAAAAAATATTCCAGTTCACACAACAATGCATTTCTAGCTCTCACATTGTATTCTAACCACTAGGTCAGCTAGTGCAATTATGGGGCGATTGTATCCATTTTATACTGATTCCTAGATATCCACTCAAAGGGATTGTAAATATACTTCCAACCTCAATCTCTAGAAGGATTAATTCATCCCATCGAATCTCGGTGCTCTATGGTGGATGGGCCTTCCTGCCTTTCTATATCTACGCAAATGTATGTCTCCGAGTTGTTAAACTATTACTGAATACATCCACTCTAATATCAATTGTTGGAATTCATATCTATATGGCCATCAGTATAAAGAGCAGATTTAACAATTTTTCTTTTCAAATAAATATTTCAGTCTCTCTTTCAATCAATCAATAAAACTCCAGTGTGCAAATATCTCGATAGTATATATATNTTGTGTCTTCTGTTATTTCGACTATATGTGTATTTTGTCAATTTAATAGTGAACTTCTTTGATTTATGTATTTTCAACTATCAACAATCTTTTCTTGATTTGGATCTTTTTAACTATTAGTGATTTGCAATATTTTACTTCCTTTGCAGATAGGATTTGTGATATTTGTGATTTATGTATTATGCACTCTATAACTATTTACAATATTTGAGATTTGTGTCTTATACAACTATCTACGATATTCCCTGGTTCACGTCTTCTACTTCAATCTTCTTTGTTTTGATCCTACTACATCAATGCTTCACAATATCCACGAAAGGCTCCTATAATATATATTTTATCCAAAAATTTTGTGATCTGTGATGTCAATAGTGTTTTGTTTCCTTTGTTATTTCCATCATAAATATCAGTTCTAAGCACTCTCCTTATCTGCGTAGTTTATGTTGATCTTCTTCAATGCTTTCTACACATTCGAATCTTTGTTGCATATCTTCTTACTTATTCAACAAGCCATTGATACCCAAAAATAGGAAGCTTGCACTCTCAAAAACTCATATCAAATTCATCTTCAAGCTTACTTAATCTCTTCCACTTATTGCTTACCTATGTTGAGTATGGTTTCCATTGATGTCAAAGGAGTTCATTAATGACAAAGGAAATGACATGACATGTATGATGTTGTGACATGTGATGAGGTTGCAAATTCATATGATGATGTTCCATTGCTCCCATGATGTTGAGTATGCTTTCCATTGATGTCAAAGGAGTTCATTGATGACAAATGAAATGACATGACATGTATGATGATGTGACTTGTGTGATGAGGTTGAAAAGTCATATGACGATGTTATAGTGCTCCCATGAAGTCATTTTTACAATTTGACATCATTCTGTAAAAATATGGAAACTTGTTGAAACTCTTGTTGAAACTCTTAAAATTGACTAAGTATAGGTAAAATCAGAGTTCATTAATGACAAAGGAATACCAAAGTAAGTGATGTCATGGCATGTGGAATTTGTGACGAGGTTGGAAATTCATATGATGGTGCTCTAGTCCTCTCATGAAGTCATTGTTACAATTTGACACCATTTTGTAAAAGTATGTCAACTTGCTAAAGCTCTTGCTGAAACCTTGAAAATTTGACTAAGTATAAATTCTTCTTAATCTGCCTAAGGGGCCTCTGTAAAATACATGACATCTTCTGTATTTGATGAATTAAATGATTATGATGATATATACATGTATATTTTTGTCTTGTGCATATAACCATATGATTGTTTTGTCAAGAAAATATTTGAAGGTGAATTTATTAGTCCGCCAAAAGTGTTTTCTGGCATGATTTTCATTGTTTCAGTTCTGGTAAATCTGCCTAAGTGGCCCCAGTAAAATCCCTCCATATTTTGTAGGATACTGATAAAAATTATATGATACCATTGGGTTTTATCTTTTTGATGTTTTTATCTGACCATAGTATCAATTCCCATAAAACGTGCTTGAAGAACACGTTACAGGTCTGCCAAAATGAGGTTTCAGACAGTTTTGGGAAATTTGCTGAAAATTGACTAAGTATTGAAAAAATCAATCTAAGTTTCCCCAGTAAAATGCCTGCCATATTTTGTAGGAAACTAATAAAAATAATATGAGACCATCAAGATGTATCTTGTTGATTCGTGTATCTAACCATGGTCTTATTTATCCTAGATGGTGCTTAAAGACAAAGTTATAGGTCTACCAAAATAGGGTTTCAAGATGTTTTGCACTAGTTCATGAAAAGGCACATTTTCATAACGAAGAGATGCATTGGTGAAAAGGTTTTAATGAAGGGATACAATGTTGAAAATACATAATGGTTCAAATACATGATGAAATAAGTATTTAAACAAGAGTTAGAAGCGAAGAAATATGTCTCAGCAACCCAGATCAATGTAACATCAAGAGAAGAAAGAGACCAATGAAGTAAAGGATAATCAGTAACACAATTGAAGAAAAAGATCAAATTAGGGTGGTAGGGTTGTTCTAGGGCAGGCTACATGCCTACAAGGGGTTCGTAGCCTCCCTCAAGTAGTATATAGTAAATAGGGTGTCGAAGCATATTTTCAGTTGTAGCTGATAAACCAGGGGATTGTAGCTTCCTTCCAGTAGTTTTTGGAAAATAGGGCGTTGAAGAATCCTTTCAATTGTCGCTGACAAAAGAGGGTGTTGTAGCATCCTTCAGTTGTAGCTAAAAAACTTGGGATTGGTCTCTCTATCAAGTTGTAGCTTTAAAAAAAAATGTAAAAATAATATTGCAGTCATAGAAAGTGTTTGTAGTTTTCCCAATTGGGATTCCATGATAAATGTTGTGTTATGTGTATCTTGTTGATTCTATGTTTTAATGAATAAGTTAAAATTGGTTTCAAATGATTAAAGTTATCAATATTGATTCACCCCCCCTCTCAGTATTGTCCAATATTCCAACAATTGGTATCAGAGCAGGATCCTTCACTACAGTCTAAACCATTGGAAGGAAGATCCTATTAAAAACCGCTATGGATCAACAAGAAGGGATTTCCTCCAACAAAGCTCCAATACTTAATGAAGAAGGATATGCATTATGGAGCATAAGAATGAGATTATACTTACAATCATTAGGATATGGTGTATGGAATTTAGTAATATCTGATTACACCCCACCAAAAAGAATAAGGACTACATATTAGAAAGAGTCCAAGAAAAATGACTCAAGGGAAATGAAGGCCATACTGGATGGATTAGCTCAACCTGTCAAAGAAAATGTAGGACAATGTATCTCAGGTAAGGAAATCTAGGTCAAATTGGAGAAGCTTTATTCAGTTTAAGATATAGCAAAAGCAAGTCCTACTATTCTCAAAGATGAAGAAGAAGTCTTAGTTAATAAAATCCATCTAAATATATTTGAAAAAGAGAAGAAGAATATATTTTACACCATGGATTATAGTGACGATGGATAAATTTTATGCATGTGGACAGTAATTCAAGCTTCGGAAGATGATTCAAATGGAAGGAGAGGTGGACCTAGAGGCTGAATTCATAAGTGCTCTTGAGGAACTTGAAAAATGTAGAATAAGGGAAAAATATTTGTAAGAACAATTGTCAAAACACCAAGAAGAGATGAAATCAAAAGAAGAGGTAGTCAAGACCTCCAAGAAGAGCTTCACAATTCAAGACAACAAGTGATGGATAACATGAAAGAGGCTGAGAGATTAAAACAAGAAGTTTCTAAACTAGAGGGAGAAGTAAAGAGGCTAAAATATCAACATACCATTAATGAGAAGTTCAAAGAAAGTACTAAAACACAAGACTCTGAAAGACTTGAGGCATAAATTATTCATCTTAAAAAGAAGGTTGATGAATAATCTCTTAAGCAAATTTTAAGAACAACTCGAATATTCTAGATGACATCCTAAGTGGCCAAAAACCATAAAGTGACAAATCTATATTAGGATATAACAAGAAGAGTTATGTTGTTCCAATTATGGATCCAATTGGAACGAATGATAGTCATAAATCTACTCCCTCCTTTCATAATAAAGATAGAAGTAATATGATGCCTAGAAGACCCATGTCAAACAGGTATAAGCAGATATTTATCGGTCATTACTACTCTTGTTATAATTTTGGACATATGGCTAGAGAATGTAAGATGATAAGTCCTACAGAAAAAAGGGCTACAATAGAGGTTCATAAACAAAGGAATGGATGGAAGAAGAAGGAAGTTGTGAAGCAGAAATATCAAATATTCCCCTAATATAAAGGAACATTCTATGGATATTGTCATTGTTGTCACAAATTTGTTCACAAGGCTGCTGATTGAAGGATCAAGAGAAAAGATAAAGGTTTGAAAAGACAAAGAAATAGAAGATCCACGAGCAGGATACCTCATGGAAAGATGTGGATAAGAAAGTTAGATTACAAAGATTCATAGGAAAAAAAGATTCCAAGCATCAATGAAGTTTCCAAAGAAGATAGTGTTGTAGATAAGAGTGACAAGGATTATGATGAAAATAAAGATGAAGATGTAAAAGAATAAACTGATAGAGATGAAGAAGAAGAATATAATGATGATGGTGGAACTGAAAAATAATGCTTTTTTTAAAATATCTCATGACCTAGAAGAGAACCCTGAAATTAGCATTAGAAGGGATCATATACTCAGGGGGATTTTCAATACAAGAAGGAAACCATTATTTAATGAACAAGCCTTACTATCAATGGTGGAACCTAAGAAATTTGCATAAGCCAACAAAGATGATGATTGGATCAAGGCCATGAATGAAGATTTGGATCAAATTGAGAAGAATCAAACTTGGGAAATTTTCCCAAGGCCTAAAATCAAGAATATTGTAGGGACAAAATGGGTCTTCAAAACCAAGTTCAATGAATATGGTCAAGTGATAAGAAACAAAACAAGACTAGTGTGTAAGGGATAGGCTCAAGTGGAAGGTATTGAACTTGAAGAAACACTTTCCCCTGTAGCAAGACTTGAAGCAATCCAAATATTTTTGGAATATTCATGTTATAGAAACTTCAAAGTATATCAAACGGATGTCAAGTATGCATTTTTTAATGGGAAGCTAGAAGAGGAAGTCTATATTGAACAACCTGAAGGTTTCCTCATATCAGAAAATGAGTACTATGTTTGCAAACTAAATAAGGAACTCTATGCTCTTAAACAAGCCCCAAGGGCATGGTTTTCAAGACTAGATAGCTACTTGAAGAAACAAGGATATAAAAGAGGGGTCATTAATACTAATCTCTACATAAAGTTTGAAGATAATAATATGATCGTTGTTATTATTTATGTGGATGATATTATATTTGGAAGCGATCTACAAATGCTAAGTGAAAATTTTGCCTATGAAATGAAGAAGCAGTTTGAAATGTAAATGTTGGGTGAATTAACATTATTATTGGGATTACAAGTTTCTCAATCAAACAAAGAGATCTTCATCACTAAAACCAAGTACAATAAACACATGCTTAAGAATTTTAAGTTGGAAGATTCTAAGCCTGTTAGTACACCTATGGTCACTGGTTGTAAGTTAAGTAAGGATGATGAGTCACTGGAAGTAGATCATACCATGTATAGATATATGATAGGAAGCCTGCTATATGTGACAACTACAATACCATATGTGATGAAAGCTGTAGGATTGGTTGCTAGATTCCAATCAGCTCCTAAAGAAACACATGTGACAACAATGAAAAAAATTCTGAGATATTTGAAAGGTACTATAGATTATGGTTTATGGAACCCAAGAGGTCAAGACTTCACTTTAACATCATTCACTTATGCATATTGGGTAGGAAGTGTTGATGACTGAAAGAGTCCCAGTGGAGAAACATTCTACTTAGGAGTCTATTTGGTATCATGGCTAAGAAAGAAACAATCCTCCATTGCATTATCTACAACAGAAGTTGAATACATTGCCGCCACATCATGTTGCACTCAAGTAATTTGGATGAAACATACATTGGAATACTTACTTGCAAAGTATGAGCATCCAATAGTGATAAATTGTGAAATTACTAGTGCCATAAACATATCAAGAAACCATGTTATGCACTCCAAGACAAAGCACATCCCTATAAAATATCACTTTTTGAGGGATCAAGTATCACAGAAGGTGGTGAAACTGGAATATGCTGATACCAGGGAACAAATAGATGATATCTTCACTAAGCCACTACCCAAAGAAGCATTTGAGCATATTAGACAAAGGTTGGGACTAATCTCCCTACAATAGATATAGAAAAAAATTAAAAAATAAAAAAGGCATTACATTAGGGGGGACATGTTGACAGGGGGAGATGTCAAAAGGAGACCTTTATCATTAATGTCAAAGGCGGAGAAAATTAAAAAGTTGTTACCATCAATGCCAAAAGGAGGGAAT
Organism: Pseudotsuga menziesii; assembly: GCA_001517045.1. Taxonomy (NCBI): domain Eukaryota; kingdom Viridiplantae; phylum Streptophyta; class Pinopsida; order Pinales; family Pinaceae; genus Pseudotsuga; species Pseudotsuga menziesii. The sequence continues at coordinate 364,841 of LPNX010805024.1, forward strand.
GTTGAGTATGCTTTCCATTGATGTCAAAGGATTCCATTAATGACAAAGGAAATGGCATGACATGTATGATGATGTGACATGTGTGATCTAACCATATGATTGGTTTTTCAAGACAATATCTAAAGGTGAAGTTATTATTTTTCCAAAAGTGCTTTCTGGCATGATTTGCACTTTTTCAGTTTTGGTAAATATGCCTAAGGGGAATCAGTAAAATGCCCACCATATTTTGTAGAATAACGATAAAAATTATATGAGACCATCAGGTTTTATCATGTTGATGTGTGCATCTGACCATGGTATCAGTTCCTCTAAGACATGCTTCAAGAAAAAGTTACAGGTCTTCAAAAATGATGATTCAAACTATTTTGGGAAATTTGCTGAAAACTGAGTAAGTATTGAAAAATCGGTCTAATTTTCACTAGTAAAATTCCCTCCATATGTTGTAGAGGAAATTTTCCTATGGCTAGGGTTTAAGAGGCCATCAACGTACTGGGATTTAAAGATATATGCATATATATATGTAAGTATATATAAGCAAGTTTCAGAGATTAGAATGGTTCATACCTTGACAAACGAAGGTTGATCTAAGCAGCCCTTCAATCCTCCTCTTCCTCCTCTTGCTCCAAGAGACCTGCAAAATGAATTATACCTTCCTCAAACCAATATGACCACATGTAAAACAATGATAATCAAATTAATATGAAATCCTAATCTGATTAACCTAAACATATGATCATAAACAAAGATTCAATCACACATTGGACAATGATTTGGGAAGAAGAAGGACATCACATCTTTATTAATCATGAAAAGAAGTACAAATATACATTCTCTTCAAGTTGGGTACCTCACGAAACCTTGATCTGGTTCTGCTGCTTCTCTTCTCCAAGGAACTCAGCCTCCAAGCTCTACAACACAAGGAGAAAGCTTCTAGGGCAAAGGTGGGGGGTATGAGAGTCCCAATTCCTCCAGCATAAAAATGAAATGATTCAAGTCTCCTCTCATGGACCTCCCTACCTCTATTTATATGTTTCTGAAGAGATAGGTTTTAATACAAAGTATTTACAGTTGAAGGAATCAGTTGCATAACCACCCAAACTACCCGAAATTTGAGAAACATCCATTTTGACATCTACAGGAAAATTCCGCAGGCTGCAGTGACAACAGACACGTATTTAAGTCGATATACATGGGTTTTAGTGGTAATGATCATTTATGATCCATGGGTTGCAATGGAAATAGTCGTGAATACAGGGAATACACGGGTACCATGTAGAACAAGTCACGTACAATACATGGGTACCATGTATGTATAGGTCAAAGATGCTCATTTTAAGGGCACTTCTATGCATTTTCAGACTTTGAAGTCTTCTAGAAAGTTTTATTTGACTCAAATACCTTTCCAACAGTGTAGAGAAGAGGTCAAACAAAGTTACAAAACTTCGGATATGGGTCCTGCAATATAGGTGTTTTTTTAGTGACTTTCATTAAGTGTCGTCATGGAAGCGTCGACATGCAATGGAATCATGGGAAAGTGGTCACAGGAAGAAATGTCTCATTTTGAGCTACAACATCATATTTTGTAGGAAACTGATAAAAATAATCTGATACCATTAGGATGTGTTTTGTTGATGTGTGCATTTAACGATGGTCTTATTTCTCCTAAAAGGTGATTGAAGACAAACTTATAGGTATACCAAAACATGGTTTCAGGTTGTTTTGCATCAGTTCATGAAAATGTACATTTTCATAATGAATAGATGCATTAGTGAAAATGTTTTAATGAAGGGGCAAAATGATGAAAATACACAGTGGTTCAAAGACATAATGAAATAAGTATTTAAAAAAGAGTTTTAAGTGGAAGAAAGATGTCTCAACAATCCAGATCAATGTAACAAAAAGAGAAGACATAGACTAATGTAGTGAAGGATAATTAGTAACATAATTGAAGAAAAATATCAAATTAGGTTGGTAGGGTGGTTTTAGGGAAGGCTACATTCTTGCAATGGGGTCATAGCCTCCCTCCAGTAGTAGTTGGTAAATAGGGTGTCAAAGCATCCTTTCAATTGTAGCTAATAAACCAGGGCATCATAGCCTCCTTCTAGTAGTTGCTGGTAAATAAGGCATTGAAGCATCCTGTCAGTTGTAGCTGACAAAATAGGGTGTTGTAGCATCCTTCAGTTGTATCTGAAAAAACTTGGGGATTGGTGTCTCCAACAAGTTGTAGCTTGCAAAAACAAATGTAAATATAATTTTGCAGTTATAGAAAGTGTTTGTGGTTTTTCCAATTGGGATTCCACGATAAATGTTTTGTTCTGTGTATCTTGTTGATTATGTGTTTTAATGAATAAATTAAAATTGGTTTTAAATTGTTAAAATTTATCAATATTGATTCATTCCCGCCCCCCCTCTTAGTACTATCCAATATTTCAACAATTTAAACTACTCTTGCTCAAAGAGTGTGTCCATGAGTTAGGGTTCCTTTTAATTGGCCCACACTTGTACTTCCTTCTTGTTTAAGATAACCACTTCATTCTATATATCATTGGTATCTATCTTCACATGATATAATAGGTGGAGTTTCACATACTCAAGTCCAACACCTTGGTGGTATTTTCACATATGTGTTTGTCCTTTAGTCGGCGCTTATGTATATGTGTCCCAAGTCTTAGTGGGATTTGTGCACATTTGAAATATCACACCCTTTAAGTATCATCACTTGTGGGTCTTTCGCACTTCTAGGATTAGCATACTTGTCCAACTACATCTTACTCTTACCCCTCTTTCAATTTTCCAATCAGCAGTTGGCATGTTGTCGAACTTCGACAAAGTATAGGACTTCTACTACTTTGACTACTCAAATGCTTTGACAGGTTCAGCATTGGCTTCAACAAGTCTGAACCTCGACACAACTAAACTCGAAAAATCTCGATAGAGTCTATGCTCGACATACATCATCTTGACATGCCTTGTCGACACTTGTCGAACATCGACATATTGACTCTCTGTCATCTGCGACGGTTGAGCTTCCAAACCATTATAACTTATTGTAACTAAATGTAATGGGTAGTCACCCAAGCGTCTCAACATTCTATATAAACATGCACATTATTGTAATAATCAACCAACCTTCATAGAGAAGAAGTAATAATAGAAATTGGTTTGAATTCTTGCATATTGTCTGTGCGCATACTTATTGTCAATATAGTGTATTTCCTTCTTTCCTTGTTATTTTTCTAAGCTTCTTCCATAACAGTGCTCGACTCATTGAGTCGACTGTTGTCCCCAGCATGCACCGAGGCACAACTTGGATCATTGGTATCAAAGCTTGATCTTGTTCAGAGCCTAAGTTATATCAACACTTTCATTGAAGTTATTTAACTTATGCATGTTCAAACACACTCACAAACTTAACAACACAAGAAGACACTTCCTTCGACTTCAGAAAATATGAACGAAGAAGTGGACAATAGACATGAAACTAACGAGATATAAAATCTCATAGAAAAAGAACTATCTTGCCAAGGGACCAAAATGTTCACCCGGTTCAGGGATATTCTCTTGCAATTCGCTTCGAACCTTAGGGAATCCTCGACGTGACCTCACTTTGATAAGATCATCCCCTTCAAAGTGAAAATGAATCTAGACGTACCGAATATTGAAGGCAAGATTAACGTGAAATCCATCGACAAATGGGTACAACAACTGTAATCTTATTACTCTATGACTCAACTCTCTGAAGTGGAAAAAATAACCATTACGTCCTTGAAGATGTCAACCTCCATACACTACTGGTGGGAAAATTTATTGACAAAGATGGAAAAAGAAGGAGACCCTGTAGACACATGGGTTAAATTTTTTGAGTATGTCCGAAATGAATTTTACCCACCCAAGTATCTTGAACAACAATATAATAAGTGGCAGCAACTAAGGTAGTGGAAAGACCATTTCGTACAGAGTTATACCGACGATTTTTATCGACTTAGGGCTAGACTTGGCGTCCAAGAAGAAGAGATATTGCTTTTCCTAAAGTACGTCAATAGTTTATCCCCGTATATTCAGCAAGAGATGGAGTTTTTGACTATTAGTACTCTTGCGGATGCATTTCATTACGCCAACAATATTGAAGCTAAAAAAAAAGAAAAACATGTTTCACTAACAAGCCAGCAGGTCAAACATCCGACAAGAATTAATCGGTCGACTCTGATAAGTTCAAGAACCCTTCTCATCCAACTTAGAATGGCATGATGTGTCAGAATACAACATGGAATGATACGTCAGAATATAAAGCTTGGAAGACATTTTTGGAAAAATTATCGACCTCCGACTTGTCCGAAAGAACCCTGGTAGAATCTAATCCAGATGCAAAAGCCTCTTGGATTTGACCTCATCCACTCTGAAAACCTCAACTTTCATCGACGAGGAGGAACGAGAGTGCCTATTCCATACACTGATATGGGTTCAAAAAAATCCATTACATCTGATTATGGATAATGGTATCCAGAAGAACTTCATGTCTGAAGATCTTGTGAAGAAATTAGGTCTTTTCACCACTCCACATTTGCAACCTTACAATATTGGTTGGATGAAGGATGGCCATGAACTAAGAATCATGCACCAATGCAGACTCACCTACTTCATTAATCCTTTTGAAGATGAAGTACTCTATGATGTGGAATCACTTTCCATAACCGACGCCTTGTTTGGGAAACCCTAATTGTGGGATCAACACAGTACATGTCATTCACGGCCTCGAAAGGTGATTGTTAAAATTTAGAATCAATGGTACAACATACCAGAGCGACAACCCACGTCAATGATTGCTATGATAACTTCCAAACAAACAAAGAACCTTATCAATCATTCTCAAAAGTTCACATTAATTATGATAAAGCCTCAACATTTCAGAAAGACTACAGTAATGAGTCAAATCATCGACCAACACAACTCTCGACAACAACAACAGATCGACAACATTCTTGAGGAAGACGAGAACACATTTCAAGAGCCGAATGGAGTAGCTATGCATTCTTAGGTAAAACACTCCATTGAACTTGTTCCTGGTTCTTCATTACCTAAAACATTTGTTTATAGAAGATCCATTCTCGAAAACGAAGAGATTAACAAGAAAATCCAGGATTTGATCAATAAGGGTCATATATTCCCCAACTCTTCTCCTTGTGGAATTCCGGTCATCCTAGTTCCAAACAAGGAAATGAATTGATGCATGTGCATCGACTATCGGGCTCTCAACAACATTTTAGTAAAGAACAAATACCCTCTTCCACAGATAGATGAACTCATGGACAATATGAAAGGTGCTAATTTATTTACGAAACTCGACCTTAAGTCGAGATATCATCAAATTTTGATCGAGTCCACCGACGTATGGAAAATGACTTTCAAGACCAGGGAAGGATTGTTTGAATGGTTAGTCATGCCTTTTGGCTTAACCAATGCACCACCTGCAACCTTCATGATATATATGGATGACTTTCTATGACCCTTCATCGGTAAGTGTGTCAATTTCTATCTTGATGATATCTTGATTTTCGATCGATCATGGGAAGAACATGTCAGAAACCTTCGACACTCTCCAGCAACATCGACTATATATGAACATGGACAAATGCTCATTTGTGATGACCAACATAAAATATTTTGCGTATGTAATTGACTTTGCAGTCATTCATGTCGACCCAAAAAAAGTATAGATCCTCAAATATTGGCCCATTCCTCAAAAAATTCTTGAACTAAGGAGTTTTCTTGGTTTAGTGAATTTCTATCGATAGTTCATTCTTGGCTTCAGTCACATCGCATTGCCTTTGAATCAATTGACTAAGGGAAATGAGAAAACTGTCTACAAATGGACACCGAAAGAAGAACAAGTTTTTGAACAACTCAAAAACAAGCTTTGTAATAAACCAGTACTTGTGTTACCTTATTTACATCAACCTTTTGAGATTGAGACGGTTGTATCAGACTATGCTCTCGATGCAGTGATCACTCAGTCAGGTCACCCAGTCGCATTTCATTCTGAAAATTTCAATGACATGGTTAGAAGGTATTTGACGTATGAAAAGGAACGGTACGTCATTGTGTAAGCTCTTAAACAATGGATACACTACATTCTTGGAAATGAGATGATCATCCTCACTGACCATAAACCTTTGCATTTCACTCCGTCCTAGTCGAAACTATAGACAACCTGACAACTTAAGTGGATTAATTACCTTCAACAATTTCAATTGGTAATTAAGTATTGAAAAGGAAAATCCAATGCCACAACTGATTGTCTCAACTAACCACCCATTACTCTATTGTCTACAACGATGAGTATACATGGTTACGACACCACTACTTGGCGACAATTTTATTCAATATATTGTGACTTCTCCGCAACTTATCAAAAGCTTCAGACCGACATGCTATCTACTACCAACTACTTCATAAAGGACACCTTTCTATAAAATCTTGGACAACTTTGAGTATCGACTGGTGAGCACCGATAGAATCTCATTTGGGGTGCACACTACAACAAGCCTACATGACATTTTGGATTCTCAAAAACACTTGTTATCCTCCAAAAGTATTTTTACTGGCATTCACTTAAATCTGACGTCAACAAGTACATTTGATCATGCGTATTTTGTGCCATTGCTAAACCACTGAATTGACAACAATGACTATATACACCCCTTCTAGTTCCTAGTCGACCATGGGAATCTATTTCTATGGACTACTTGAGGGTATATCCTACTACCAAACATCAGCATGATGCGATCTTAGTAGTAGTTGACAGATTTTCCAAGATGGCTATACTTATACAATGCAAGAAGACTACAACAACACAACAGACTGCTCAACTATTCTTCTCACATGTGTGGAAAAATTTTGGCCTCTCAATGACCATTATTTACAACATAGATGCTAGATTTGTTAGTTCCTTTTGGAAATCTATCTAGAAACAGCTCGCCACAAGACTTTCTTTGTCAACAACCTTCCATCTGTAGACAGACGGACAAACGAAAGTTGTAAATCACTTGGTAGTACAACTGGTTTGCATGTACAACCACAAGCATCGTCGAACATGGGATAACAATTTTCCATACATACAACAAAACTAAAATCGTGCTGATCAACACAATTCTATGGGAAAGAGTCCATTTGAGATATGTTATGGATTTCAACCCTCAGCACCTATCGACTTGATCAGTTCCTCAACACAGTTGAATGACACTAAATCCGAAGGACGAGAAGTGGAGAAAGCATTGAAGTTTAGATATCAAATATACAAAATCCAAAAGCAAGCATAGAAAATGTTGCAACGAGCTAATGAAAAATATAAGGCCTGACATGAAAAGCATTGTATTCTTCACTCATTCCAAATTAGGGATGAGGTCTAGTTACATCTAAAGAAGGAGCACTTCACTAGTCCAAACAAAAATTTGAAACCTTTGCGATATCGTCCATACAATGTCCTTAAGCAGATTGGCGAAAATGGTTTTCAACTTGACATTCCTGCATACCTTGGCCTACATCCAGTTTTCAATGTAGATATATTTTGACCATACCATGCACTGTTGTTGGAACATAATGACTAGCATACAGCAGAACCCGAAGACATCCATCCAGATTTTTAGGAACCTCTTCTTTGTGACACCATTGTGGGACAACGAATACACCATACAAGGAAGAACTCCATTCCCTTGTTTCAAGTGGCTAAATCTGGACAACTCCCCACGCAAGGAAAATGGTACTTTTTTACTGAAGTATCCACCAAGTTTCCTCACCTGAATGAATACACAATGGAGACCATTGTTTATTAAGGAAGGAGGAATGATCCAACCAACAGTTGGCATGTTTTCGAACTTCGACAAAGTCTATTACTTCGACTACTTCGACTACTCGACTACTTCAACAGGTTCAACATCGGCTTCGACAACTACAAACCTCGACACAACCGGCCTCAACAAATCTTGACAGATTCTGTGATCGACATACAACATCTTGACATGCCTTGTCGGCACTTGTCAAACATCGACATATTAATTCCCCATCGTCTGTCACGGTTGAGCTTCCAAACTGTTATAACTTCTTGTAACTAAACGTAATGGGTAGTCACCTAAGCATATCAACATTCTATATAAACATGTACATTATTGTAAAAATCAACAAACCTTAATAGAGAAGAACTAATAATAGAAATTGGTTTGAATTCTTGTATATTGTATGTGTGCATGAGTTAGGGTTCCTTTGAATTGGCCCACACTTGCACTTCCTTCTTGTTTAAGTTAACCACTTTATTCTATCTCTTGTTTGCATCTATCTTCTAATGATTTAATAGGTGTAGTTTCACATACTCCAGTCCAACACCTTGGTGGAATTTTTACATGTGTTTGTCCTTTAGTTGACGCTTGAGAATATGTGTCCCAAGTATTAGTGGGATTTGTGCACATTTGAATTATCACACCCTTGAAGTATCATCACTTGTGGGTCTTTCGCACTTCCAATATTAGCGTACTTGTCCAACTGCATCTTACTCTTACCCCTCTTGCACATTCCTGAACCTTTGACACTTGTCTCTGTAATTTGGTCTTTGTGGTATTTGAGCATCAACATGCCGCTACTTGGTGGGAATTTTGTACTTACATTCAAAGACTTGTATTCTTTTATGTACTTCTTCCAATTGGATGTACACTTTGTCTTCAAGATGAATTTCATATACCGGCTTTCATCATATATTTCTTCAAATTGGCACATAATATTCATGTTATGTTTGCGGTAAATTCATTTAGCATGTTTATGTAAGAATGAACATGCATATCCTTAACGTATCTGTTAAGCTTTATTTATCTTGTTTGACATCCATTCTTCTCATTTGAATTCAAGCTTCCTTTTCGTCATACATCTATCTCATTTGAATTTAAGCTTCTTTCCTTTATGTGTCTATTTGACATTTGACATCAATGATAATACCAAAGTTCAGCAATCTCCCCCTTTGGAATTGATGTCAACACCTCATGAAGTGTATGCTTCATATGTTCTTATCGCAGTACTCACCCTGTGTGTACTCCCTTGGTGTTAGTTCCAGTTTAATCCTTTTCTTATCCATGTAATCTTCTTTCAGTGCATTGTCTTTTATTACTGCATGGATTCCTTCATTTGATGCATGCTTTCTGATCTTATATTTTTTGCACTACACACATTAGTTCTTTTCTACTATTTTTTTGCATTGGTCATATGCTTCATGACCCCCCCTGCCTTTTTACATCAATGGAAAAGAGGTGGCTTCAATGCGTAGTTCCATATTCTCTTCTATCTTAGGTTTTGTGCTGGACTTCCATACATGTAGATACTTCAAATAATCCCCCTATCTTGATGCTTTATTCTCTTTATTTTACTGGAATTGTTTCATAGAGATTGGTCCTCTTGAAATTTGTTTATTCAACATTGTCTCTGTAGTTTCTTCCTTTAATCTTGATCTTGTATTCTTGTCATGGTCACACTTCTTCATTTTTCGCACAATTTTCAATGCCATATTCATATTGTATTTACTGTGCACTACGGGGTTCCATCTATTTTTGGTTTGCATTGTCTTCCAAATCAATTTTTAACATCCCACCTTTTATTTTCATCACATTTACTGCACCATGGCCAATATTCATTACATTTTCTGACTTCACACATATTTCCATTATATCCAAAGGTTCCTTCCTAAATTCACACATACTTTCATTTGTTATCCATCATGGAAATGAGGATATCTGACTAACAACTTGTGTGGAAACTTTGACTTGTCATTTTTGTACTTGAGTGCTTTGGGAAACATCATTCCGGTCGTATGAAACAATGAATTGGATTTTTTCTTTTTGTCCTCTTTCCTGAATTCATAAAATCATGAAATAAATTTTAGCATCTCCATAACCCTCTTTGAATCATGCATACATGAATTTCATTGATCCTCAATGTCTCTTCAATTTATTTTTTTCATGTAGGAAACCACCTTCTGATTCTATAAATGATATCGATGGGTATTCCTTGCTTATCACCTTGTTTCATTCATTGTAAAGCTTGATCTATTTTCTAAATCCTTTGAGTTTTGCTTCTTCTATCATAATGTCTTCCTACTCTTAGAGATTCAGTAACTCAATTGACGGTCTTCACTCAGTGATTTAATCACAGTAGGAGGAATTTGGAAGACTAGGACTGGACATGAGAGTTTGGTAGTCCCAGATCAAGGAGTCCGAGTTCATGCATTGGTAAAAGAAATCGTAGGTCAATTAGAGAACTACCAAGGTGTTGTCAAGTTTGAGTAATAGATTTGATTTGATGGAGTAGAAACAACATCAAAACCTTGACCTCCTAAATTTGACTGGGGATGAACAATCTACTAGCAATGCATGGTCTTCTACTTTGCAGCTTTGTCCATTGTTGCACCCCACATAGTTCATCAAGCCAACTTTGGTGGATCTAGAACTTCATCTTTCATAGAATCCAACCAATCATGACATGGATTTGGATCTTGAGATACGACTCAGAATCAATTTTGTTCTTTCATTTGTGTTCAGTTTGGCTCCTATAATTGTCTTTGTACTTCAGTTTGTCAATAGGATTTGGCATGCTACCTTTTTGTATTTCATCTCTGTTTTCTATGACAAAGATATCATGTAATTTTGTAAAGACAAATTTTGAATATAATGCAAACTTAATTTAGGTATTTGCATGAGCCTTGTGTGTGTTCAACCACAACACTTATTTGTACTTTTTTTTTCAATGTTTCATGTATGAGCCTTTTATGCGATAATTCAACACATTCTTGCATATAATCGAATAAATGTCTATTTTCTTTACATCATCACATTAATGTGATATCCAGCTTCAAATATTTTCTAATTGCAAAACTTCACTAACATACTCCTTGAATTCCTAATAAATAGCATGCTAAATTCAAGGATCTTACTCAATCTCTTGGATATTAGAAAGATGGGAAGTAATTACTTACTACTTGAGACATGTTTTCCTCTTTTATGCATTTTGAGGAGTTTTACTTAGCCATGTCCTCATGTGCACACTTCCATTTAGATTTTATGCCTGATTGCTTTCCTTCCTAGTCCGATATGTAAGATGTTTCTTTCTGGACTTGTTACAACTTTCGACAATGTTGAGCCTTGTGTCCAAAGCCATCACACGTGTAGAATCTCATTGTATGAAAATATTTTGCAACGTGGCCAACGCAATTCACCTAAAAAACTTCATCATATTGACTCTTGTTTTATTTGTGTAGCAGGAAACAATGTAGTTATTAAGAGAACTTGCATACTGTTGGGCTCTGATCTACCAATGTGAATCAAACCTTAAATTTATATCAATCCGGGTCAGTAAGCTTAGAGGCATATCCAAGTTTTAGGACTTAGAGCTAGACTTGTTTGGATAATTTAATTATCTGTGAATTGAATCTACTGTCAGATGAAAAATACTGTAACTTAAAGATACAAAAATCCTTTTACAGGGATAACTTCATTTGTTTCTTTTCAAGTATACAACAATCTATTTATGGAAGCAACCTTTTGGTGAAAGAACTGAGATAGTAAAAGCATTTAAACAATAATTCTAACCCTAACATACAGACAACAAGGCTCTGCTTAATACTCCAGCGCTGAATGAACAGTTATTAATTAAATTCCCTTACAAGACAGTGTTCATAATTTATAATTGTCCTTTACCACTTCACCATTGAATAAACAGCAATATATATTATACAGAAATCGTGGTCTGAACCATCAATGCCTTCAGTATTTAACCAGTAAAAGAACAGAGTTTATCAAACAATGCAAGTGATATGCAGCACGATGGAATAGCAGCTTGAACCATTAAACAAGATAACAGAGCTTTTTATGAAATTGATTAAAAACTAGCTGAATTCATTCTGCAAAAATAAACTAGATACTACAGGGATTAACACATACCAATGGCACGATTTAAATAACTTGCATCAAATGAAATTGCTACAATCACCCAAATCGCTACACCGGCAAGTAAAAGAATGTGTGAACTCAACAATGGGGGCCCTCCAGTGCCTCATTCACACACCAATTGAAGATTTATAGAACTGAAACTCTAAATGTATTCACCATCAAATTGATTACACAGTAATGAAACCACACAGTTCAGAAACAATACACGTTTCTCCCAAATCGTGATAATTCCTCATTGTTTTGTGAAGTACTTATACAAATTCAAAAGAAAACTGGAAATGCTATAATCTTGCAAACTAATTAATGAACATAGCCATCGAGATCCTCATTCAGAATCGTGAAACTCAACAAAATCAAAACTGCCCCTTCTTTGGTGCTGAGTGGGAGCACAGGTGGTCACCTTTGACTGAGGTTGACTTGACATCTGTAAAGGCCACATCACTTATCCGTTGAATGTTCATCCATCCTTGGACACTGAGAATATTTTCTCTATCTTCCAGTTCCTGCCTAGCTGTCCTGCAAATGCTCAACTTTGGAGATAATACGGGAAGTTAGAACATCCCGTAATCTGAATAAAAATCTTAGTTAAAATGCTTAAAAAGTCTCAAAACTCAATTTATTAGAAAGCAATGACATTATAAGTCTTAACCAAGGTTCATGGGTGAACTTTTAAAGCTTTTCTAATCAATATGGAGGTTTTATGAAGGGAAATGAAAGATATATAAGTGGCAAAAAGAGGTCAAAACGGTGCCCAACATCTCCCCCAAGAGGAAACTGTTGCATGTCCCCATGCCAAAAATATTTGACCCTGTTCAAAACCAAAATTTTACTGCTGATCATCTTGCTTCTAGTCTTATGTCTGTGATGATGCATCTGTTGAAGCCAGAGATGCATAGAGGATCTTCAGTCTCTCATACTTAGCCTTATAAACCTTCCTTTGCTTATACCATCTGTATGCTTGTTTAGTGATGCATGTCCTCTGGACCTTCAGCTTCCAATTGACTTCTCTTAACTTCTCATTCTTTTGCTCAAGTTCCTTTAGTTCAAGTTTCAATCTCTTGATCTCTTTATTGTTTTTCGAAGCCTTCTTTTTCTTCATTTTTATTGGAAGCTGCTCAAAATTGGTACCCATCCCCATTTCTTCATGCTCTTGTGCTGAATATTCTTTTTCCTCTTCCATAGCTTGGTGTTCTGAGAAAAGAGAACTTGAACCTTTGGGTAATTCCTGTCCTAACTGTTTTTCTTTTTCCTTCTCTTGCTGGTCTAAGAAGAGGTTGATCCTTTTTGTCTGCTCGATCACCTCATCAGGATCTTGCATATCTTGTCCTTTTTCAGCTGCTGGATCTTCTTCTGGACTCTCCAAGGTTTGTATATGTTCCTCATCTTCTAATGTTGATTGGCTTTGAGCTTGCTTATACTTTCTTGGCTTTCTATGGTAGGTGGTGAAGATCTGATCTTTTTTTTTATACTGTTTTTCTTTTCTCTTCACACTTCTAGTTTGTATCCTTCTCTGAGGCTGTTTTGAACTTGTTGCCTCAGAGTTGTCTTCATCATCAGTAATCATCAACACTTCTTTCTTTTTCTTCTTCCCCTTTGGCGGTTTTGAGCTTGTTGCCTCAGGGTATGTTATCATCAACAATTCATCTTCCTTTGAACCTTCTTCAAGCAAATCTTCCTGCTCTTCGAACTGATTATGAACTAGAAATCCTGACCATGTCAAATTTTTCCTTTGTAACTCATGCTGGATGATGATTTTAATAAGCCCACAGTGAAAAAGGCTTGTCATCTTGTCTTTTGGGAGCCTTTGGACAGCTTTAGCCATCTTAGTCAAACTCTATAGCAAGAAATAGGGCATATTGATCTCACATTCACCTTTTAAATGCTGTAGCAGCTTGATGTGATAAAGGTAAACAATGCTGAATCTACCTTCACAAGTAATTAATTTTTGAATGACATAAACTATTTCATCCCAGGGATGAACCAGCGAACTTCTTGGTATCCCTTTCTTCCAATTCACTAACCCTGCTCTTGATCTACACAAAAATGGCATCCATGCTTTCTCTTTAAACTGTTTAGTCTTGAAAAATCTTTTTTCATGCTGTGGCAGACCAGTAACTTGTGCTAGGATGTCTTCTGACAGTCTAAAATGCAAGTTCCCCACTATAACTCTTTCTCCATCAAAGGTTTCAGCAAAAGCTAGACTAGCCTGCTCATTATGCCCATTAAATTTTTCAAAGAAGTTTACCCACTGCTTACTTTCAAAAATCTCCATACAAGTTTCATGAATATCAGTGGAATTAAACTTTGCTGGTTCCAATATAGATGACATTTTGAAAATAAATAGAAAACAGGAACTTTTCAACCTTTAACTCTGCCTTTGTCTTCCTATCTCCACAACAATACTCTGAAATTGTGAAATTTCTATTAGTTTGAGCAGAGTATTCAGCAAAGAAAAAGGGTTTAAATTTTACCTCTTCTCTAATGCAACTGTTTTTACTTCCTGCTGCATGATTTCCACAGCGATTGGAATATTCACGGTGTCCTTCTCACTAACTGTCTTTCCTCCTGCGCGATTTCTTCAGCAAATGATGTGTTTACACTTCCTGTAACCCACGGCCCCTTCTCACTGTCAATTACCTTCACACAGTAGTCGATTTTGTAGAGACAACAATTGGACTCGGCCTCAAGGAGAATAACCGAGTCATGGTTTCCAAGTGTATCAATACATAATGCAGGAATCAAGCTTATTTACATACTGTCGTGGGGCATCATTCCACATTTTCCTTTCATCATTTCAAAAAAACGTGTCACTTCCTTCAATTACTCATAAAAATGAAAGGTAAGGTTTTGATTTATAATCCTTTATATGCCCAAAGTTTATTGCACGAGCTGTAATATACACTTCAGTTTGTTGTATACCCAATGTTTTAATGTACAGGCTGTAATAAGAAGTATTTTCTTTTAAAATAAACCTTTTTCCTTTTAAAAAAATGCACTGAAGATATATATGACCTTGTTTTCTTCCTTATATATTATCTAATGCTTGATGCACTAAATACATATATAAAAGAAACATTTTGGAATTTCTTTATGTCTAAATATTTCACTTATTGTTGAGAATGAGACCTTGTTTGTCTTTACCAAGAATAAAACTCTGCCTGTAGAATGCAATACATATCCTGTAGAATGCAGTATAGTCTTTTGGCCATTTAAAATTTCCCTTGGGTTTGATCCTGACAACCATCTTGACCCCTAGGGTGGAAAAATGAAGTGTTGGCAGAGACTACTGGAAGGTAAATAGAGTACTGGCAAAGACTACTAGAAGGTAAATAGAGTACTGGCAAAGACTATCAGAATAATGGAAAAAATAGGCAGTCAAGCTTTACAATAATTGGTAACATGTCATCACTTAAAAACAAAGAGTTCTGAAACTTTTTAAAACATAAAAACTATAAATTCTTACAGACTTTGCTGGATGTCTCTGTATGATGAGTGTGCTGCTTGATGAAATTGGTTTGTATTCTGATTCATTTCTGTCCTTCTGATGTCTTCTGTCTGCCATCTCAAATTCCTTCAGCTTCACTGAAAGTCAGGTCCTTCTGTAGATTCTTCTGCCTTACTGGAAGTCAGGTCCCTCTGCATTTAAAAATCACTTGTATTGCTAGAAATCTGGTCCTTTCTGTATATGAAAAATCACAATCCTCTGCATATGGAAAGACTTGGAGGGTTCTAATGGAGCATGAAAATGCTTATCCCCCTCACAGGCCTACCTTTTGACTTGTCCTCAAGTCAAACAAGATCTTCATTATTTGGAAAACAAAACTATGTAAAGAAACAGGAAATTGGAAAGAGATATTTTTGTGAATTTGCAATGGCCAGGCAAACCTGGTTTTCCACAGAAAATTCAAGTTTATATTGTGCCAGTGAACTGGTTTTCACAACTAAACTTCCTTTTTTCTTATTTTTATATTTTATATATATATATATATATTTGGTTGTTTTATTTGCTTGCTGTATCAGATCAGCTAAGGAGCAGGTGAAGGAGAAACACTGATGTGTCTATCCAGCACTTGCATTTCCTGTTGCTGTGAAATCTGTTGTATAAAATCTGCCTTGTTGATAGGTTTGTTGTACAGCTTGAGCCAGTGGCCATTGACCACAAATGTACGTGCTTCATCATCTATGGTTTGGATTTTGACTGAACCATTATCATAGACTTCAAGAATCTCATATGGACCAAGCCAGTGAGTTGTGAATTTGGATTTAAAATCTTTAAATTTTGAGTCAAATAATAGTGCCCAGTCACCGATGTGAAATTGCTTCTTTTTGATAAATTTGTCATGCCATTGAGCTCTCTGCTGTTGTATCATAATATTGTGTTCTATGGCAGCCTGTCTCATCTCATCTAGCTGATTCAACTGAAGTATTATTTCTTGCTGAGCCTCAAAAAGATGCATGCCCAAATCTGCTGCTAACTTGAAAGTATGAATTTGAAACTCTATAGGGAGGAGGACTTGCTTACCGTATACAAGCTGGTAAGGAGAAAAACCAGTACTGTTTTTCCAAGTGATCTGGTATGCCCATAAAGCTTCAGTAAGCTTTACTGACCAATCCTTCCTATGCATCTAAACAGTTTTGGTGATGATTCCTTCTAGGGTTTTATTTGTAGATTCCACTTGTCCATTTGCTTGTGGATGGTAAGGGGTGGACTTTCTGTGCTTGATATTGTACTTTTCTGCTATCTCCTGCACTAATTTGGAAGTAAAATGGGCACCTTGATCAGTTACAATTTCCCTAGGTACCCCAAACCAGACAAAGATCTCCTTAAAAAGAAAGTTTACCACAGTCTGCTCTGTGGCTCTCGGTAAAGGCTTGGCCTCTACCCACTTAGTAACATAGTCCGTACAGACCAAAATATACTTCTTCCCTTGTGATGGTGGATTAATTGGACCAATGAAGTCAAGGGCCCACTTTTCAAATGGTTCAATGAGGATTTGGGGATGGAGTGGCATTTCATCAGACCGGACTGGCCATCCCATCCGTTGACAAGTATCACAACTTCTAACATACCTCTTAGCATCTTTGAAAATAGTAGGCCAGTAATACCCCAGATTGAGTATCTTGTATGCTGTCCTTTTATCTGCAAAATGACCACCACATGGTTCGTCATGACATGCCTTTAAAATATCTAAAATTTGATCCTGTCATACACATCTTCTTATGATTAGGTCATATCCTGTGTAAAAGAGGTCACCATTAACCCATATATGCCTAGCACTTTGTTTAATTATATTTTTCTTTTCTTTAGATGTCAGAGATGGTGGTAATTGTCCTAATGATAAGTAATTAGCAATGTCAGCATACCAAGGAGTGATAACAGAAATTGAAAATAGGTGTTCATCAGGAAAACTATCAGAAACAGGAACAATCTCACCAGTATTGTGTAAATGAGACAGGAAGTCTGCTACTTGATTTTCTCGTCCAGGTCGATCTAGAACAGTGATGTTGAATTCCTGCATTAATAACAACCATCTAGTAATCCGACCATTAGTGATAGACTTGTTCATTAAATATCGTAAGGCCGAATGATTTGTATGGACAAAAATTTCATAACCAGTTATGTAATGACGGAACTTATTTACAGCATGAACCACTACCAACATTTCCTTTTCAGTGACTGTATAGTTTAACTCTGCAGGTGTCATATTTTTACTTATAAAATAGATTGCATAAGTCAAAGTATGTTCTTTCTGGCCCAATGAGGCCCCTATTGCAGTAGCAGAGGCATCAGTAGAAATATGAAAAGGTAATGTTCAATTTGGTCCCCTTAAAATGGGTGCAGTTGAGAGCTTCTTCTTAAGTGTCTGAAATGCAAATTGACAATCAGTATCCCAATTAAAATTCACATCTTTAGAAAGCAATTTAAACAATGGCAGAGCTACCTTACTGAAATTTGCAATAAACCGACGATAATAGCCTGCATACCCTAAAAAGCTTCTTACAACTGTTTGAGTTGTTGGTTTAGATAAATTGTCAATAATTTGAATTTTATCAGGATCTACTTTTATACCAGATGCAGAAATGTGATGTCCTAAAACTATCCCTTCAGTCATCATCATAAAACATTTTTCATTACTGAGGGAAAGATTTGAGTCAACACACCTTTTTAAAATTTTCTCCAGGTTTGCCAAGGAATCCTCAAAGGTAATTCCATATACAGTAAAATCATCCATGTCAATTTCAACACACTCATGAATCAAATCTGCAAAGATGGCCAGGACTGCCCTCTGAAAGGTAGCTGGGGCGTTACATAAGCCAAAAGGTAAAACCTTATAGGCATAGGTGCCCCAGGGACATGTGAAAGTGGTCTTGTCCTGGTCTTCTGTTGCAATACTAATTTGATTATACCCACTGAAACCATCTAAAAATGAAAAGTATTCTTTGCCAGCTAGGGTATCCAACACCTAATCAATGAAAGGAAATGGAAAGTAGTCTTTTAATGTTGCCTTATTTAATTCCCTATAATCCACACATATGCGCCATTTACCATTCTTTTTAGGGACAACAACCAAGGGGGAAACCCATTGGCTGTCGGAAATGGGGTAAATAAACCCTACTTTTAACAATTTTTGCAGCTCTTCCTTGACTATTTCTTTTAGTATAGGGTTCATTCTGCGTTGTGGTTGTCTAAGAGGCCTGATCTTATCATCTGTGTAAATGTGGTGAGTGCATGTCTCATGATGAATCCCGGGCATATCAGTGTACTCGCAAGCAAATGCATGGGAATGTTTATTCAGTAAATTAATCAATTTTTCTTCTTGTGATGTAGTAAGATGTGCACTTATATTCAAACTTTTGCCTGGACTGATTTCAATTGTCTTACTTTGAATATCTGTAATTGAATGAACATTGAGAATATCATGAAGTGCCAATGCTAGAGAATGTACTGTGCAATTTTCTTGAAAATTATAACCCAAAACTTGATTTGCTACAACATATTGAATGTCTCTTAATTCTTCAGAAATATCAGGTTCAGCTATAAAATAATCTAACAAATCTTCATTGTTTGCTTCCTGAAAGTCAAAGAACTGGTTGATACTCAG